>CP116447.1:56052501-56080001 GCA_028216015.1 Quercus dentata
TAGCAATGTATTATTCTTACCATTAAAATTAATACCTTTAAATCATGTTACTTGCTAGTATCATAGTTCACATTCAATACATAAATATACTCTATTAAGTAGGATGGGAAGCTAATGCAGTTGAATTTTATTCTTTATTTAACCAAAGTTAGAACAACATGATTTTTATTACTCATTTTAAGATTCATATGGTTACAGAAACTAAAGCCACAATCTGAAAATCGTGGCCAACCTATTTTAATAAAGAAATAAATATAGTGAATTAAAATAATTACCTGTTTAGGTTTGAAAATTTTCAATAACTTCACTAAAAAAATGTCAAATATCGAAGGAATCACCAGGTGCCCATAATGAAGCCATTCTTGAAAAGGAGCAACTCTTCTGCTAACGCCTTGTTGTGACCTTTATCCATGCCAAACTATCAAATATAAGTTTGAGAACATACAAAAATAAGCATATAAATGAAAGGGAAAAAAAAATTTACCACTAATTTTTTCAATAGAGGCTTACATAATTGCATTATCGACTCGCTCCTTCATCTATCTTAAAGTTTTCAGCAAGCCAGTCAACTATTCTCTATTAAAAATTACAAAACGTAAGGGTGTAATTTAGTCAAACTATCTATAAATCAGAAAGCAAAAATTATTCAATTTTGCTTAATACCCAAATGAAATTATATAAGTTTGAGAACATACAAAAATAAGCATATAAATGAAAGGGAAAAAAATTTACCGCTAATTTTTTCAATAGAGGCTTACATAATTGCATTATCAATTCGCTCCTTCATCTATCTTAAAGTTTTCAGCAAGCCAATCAACTATTCTCTATTAAAAATTACAGAACGTAAGGGTGTAATTTAGTCAAACTATCTATAAATCAGAAAACAAAAATTATTCAATTTTGCTTAATACCCAAATGAAATTAGAGAGTCAGGTGTTACCTGGGACATTGATCTTGAAGATGTGGGCATTAGGGGATTCGAGCAAGTCCATGAGGGCTATCGATCCCGACCATTATCCGAATATATTGAGCCAGATCAATCAATATCTTTGAAAACGTTGTAGCAGGAACGCCATAGCCCATAGAGGTTAGAGATTTAGAGTGAGAGAGGGAATGCTTCTGCATTAGGTCTCTTTCTGCATTAGCATTAGGATTTTTTTTTTTTTTAAATGAAAGAGACTGCGTGCGTGAGGTTGAGGATTTTGGGGAAGGTTAGAGATTTAAAGAGAGAGGAGTTCTCCTGCTTTAGGAGGGGAGTCGGGAGAGAAAAAGAATAGTCGGGTTGTTCTCTTAAAAAAAAAAATTAAACTTTAATAAATAAAAAAAGAAAATAATGATGATGTGGAAAATTGTGATTCTCTTACAAAAATTAAACTTAAATAAATATATAAAAAAGAAAATAATGATGATGTGGAAAATTGTGGGAGCTTTAAAGGTTTCGGTTTTATATATATATATAGATTATTTTACCCGCTTGAATTGTCCACTTTTTACTTGTGTTATCTCTTACCGAGGAGCAAAGCAAAATACCAAAAATTGCAAGAAATGATGAAATCAAAGCTAGATGTGCAGAATTGATGTAATATATTAAGCTTAATGTATCCAAGAACTCTATCTACCATTCTTACATCTCATTCCTAACAAAACAACAAATACATAAATCAATGTGTTTGCTTGATATGCTTGTGATTATAGAAATAAAATGTATCTTGAAAACTTATAAATGAAATTAAAAAGAGAGAAAAAAAAAATGTTACTAGCATTGTCTTTTTAAAAAAACATGTTATAGGTTATTATTTTCTAGTAATACATTATATTTTTGGGTTTTATTTAATTATTTAATTATTATCATATTATAGGTTCATTTAATTTAACACATTATTTGGTACATTAAACTTGATTAATGTTATATGTTTGTAACATGGTTTAACATATGTTATTTTCTTTATAATAAAAAAAAAATGTTATTTTCTTTATAATAAAAAAAATGTTATTTTCTTACATTTTACAAAGTATTTTACATCAAGTATAAATGCGCCGTGTATAAAGACACACACACACACACATGTGTGTGTATTATTCTTTGAATTTAATATATATTTATCTTGGCCCACCCTAAAAAAATTTCTAGCTCCACCACTACATACACATATATAATTTATACTTAAAACATGTCTTTAACATAATTTATGATGTCTTCTAAACAAACATAATTTACAATGTATGTAAGGAGAAAGTTTAGGAACACAACCAATAAATAAATAAAGAATTAAACTTGCAACGGTAAATATCTCCATAGCCCACTGAAAAAGAAAAAAAAAATTCACACTAAATATTTTAAAATAGGCTTTAATTAAAAATTTTAAAACAATTCTTTTAATTATGAAATAAGATAATTTTGGAAGCTTGCACTTATGCAAATAGAGGGTTAGTCAAAATTGGCTTGCAATTTTTAGACTCCATACAAACTTCCAAAAATTAGAGTTTTTATTCCTCTCTCTACATGCCATAACATGTCTTTAAAAAATACATATTTGAAAGTTTAAAATACTTAAAATTTTTTAATTTTAGCATGCATATAAAATTTTTCAGAGATCATGGTATCATTCAAGTGTGAAAATAAGCAAAATCAACTTTGATACCAATGTTGAATAAATTAGATGAGCCCTATGGGCACATACCTTTGGAGAAAGGATCACCTACTTGCAAGATTGTGCTATTTGCTTGCTTTACAAACTTGCCCTCACAATCTCTTCACCTTTAGGAACACATTCAAGTCACTAGAAAGGCTACTAGAGTCTCCCTATATATTCCATGCTCCAAATTCTAGGGCACTGTAGATGGTGTCCCTAAAGAGAGAGAGTTTATTTGAGAGTGCACTCACAAAACTGTATGTATGTTCTCGGTATTCTCGGATAATTAGTTATTTGACTGTTATAAGAGTATTTTAAATACTAGTAGAAATCCACCCACTATTAGATGAGTGATCCCTAAAAATACTCAACCACTAATTAAATTACTCTACTAATAATCTTGACAAGTCATAACAAGATCAATTAGTTTTAATTTAAACTCACTTATTTAATAACCCATGTGGACAATCCATGGGCCATGGGTTATGGGTTGGATCAAATCCAATCCAATTTCTAGCAATTTATTTATGGATAGATGTATGGATCATTTGTATTGGGCTTGAGCTAGAATATTGGGATAAAGATTGATAAATTGGTCAAGTTATAAAAATATATATGATATATATATATATATATATATATGTGTGTGTGTGTGTGTGTGTGTGTGTGTGTGTGTGTGTGTGTTTGTTGTAAGAAATAATGTGTAACTTGCAATCATAGTTTATACTTTCAGGAATTGAGAAACTCAATATCTATGTTTGCTTAGGATTTGATACTTCTTATTTACCTTGTGAAAATTATTATATGAAAAATACATTTAATTGGACTATTTTAGTCAATTTTTCTATTTGTACTAATTTTATATGTTATTTGTATTTTAAATAATTATCAAATTAATTATGTGGCATAGTTTGTCCTAGTAATAGTAGGTGTTGCAAATTTGACAAATAGCAGAGCATCAGTAGAGACTTTTGTAACTATATATCATATTAGATATTATATTAAATTGAGGAAACATGTGCGCATGTTGCCGGTCATGATGTAGACACTAATGTTGGAAGCGTGGCTTTTTGATCATTTTGAAACATACATTGCCAAATTCATTTTTGAAAGTTAGTTGAAATTTGAAACCCCATACCACTGACCCCTATTATTAATCTTGGAAAGGATTTCTTAATACACAAGCAACAGGGCTCTGCCTACGAGAAACAAGATAGTTTACAAATAGTGATCTTACGAAAAGATTTCATAAAACATTTTTCTCACAATATATTTGGGTTATTGCGTTTGCTACTAGCTTCTATAACAACCGGCTCATTGTGGAAATTAAGAAATGGGGTACAAATCAAATTGGGATAGGATGATCCAGAAGCATTGATTAAGAAATTTCAGCAATCCCTCTTTTTGTTTCTCCAAACACCAATAGCATCTCTAATAGCATTACGATGGTGGAACCAATGTTAGGGAGACGAGGATTAGGTCCCGGCAGCCTCCCCCCTCCTCTTGTGTCAAATATAATCGAGTTTTTTTGTTGAGGGAGACACAGAAATTGTGGTGTAAGGAGCAAAGAAGTAGTTTTGTATTGTGCATTGGGAACCTATCGAGATAATCGAGGGTACTCGATAGTCTCTTAAATGGAATCCCTCACAATTAGATTAGGGTTGGATTCCAATAAATGGTGTTGTACGTGCACTGTCTTTATAATGGGAGTTTTTGCTTAGGGATGAATGGATTATTAGTGTATATTCTTTTTTCTTTTTTTCTTGTTTTGATTTCCAAATAGAGAGAGGAAGCCTGGTACATGATGATGACCATGGTGGCCTTTAGGTACACGTTTATCATCTATATATATATATATAACCGAAACCTTTGAAACTCCCACAATTTTCAACATCATCATTTTAATTTAAAAAAATTTTAATTTTTAAAAGTAAATAGTGAGAGAGTCCTAACAGGAGTCTCTTTTATATATATATATATATATATATATATATATATATATATATAAGACAAAATCTTTGAAAACCCTAAAGTAATCTCCTCTGTCCGTCTCCACTAAGAGAGAAAACCCTAAGTTTCAATTTCTTTGGTACGCTTGCTATTGCTTTTTCTCTTTTTGTGAATTAGTTTTTTTGCTTTTGTTTTGTATGGAGTAGTACTTTACAATATATAATATATATATAGTTGTATTGTAGTAAGTTTGCTAACTTTTTGTGTGGTTCAAAGATTCTATATTCTATATTATTTTAGATTCTATAACCTTAAGCTTTACCTTATGGAGACATATGTACAAGTTTTCAATTCCTTTTGTGTGGATATTTTCTCACAAATGTGTGGAGTAAGGTATATGCACTATATGTTATCTTATATTTTCTCTTATGGTGTCATGCTTCTTTGTTTATTAATTAAAGATTATGTTGGAAGCCTATATTATTTGCACCTTCAAAGTGTTTGACAATGTTTGAACCAAATTTTTCATCAATTAGGAAGAATTGGATAAAAAAAACTTAGAAAAGCTTTTCATCCTTACTGAAATTGTCTCGCAATAATGACTTTTTTTTTTTTTTTTTTGTTTTTATAATTTGTAGGTTCTGAATGTTTTGATTTTTAATTTTATTGTCTTTTAAAAGTTTGACCATCTAAATTTTTGGGTTCAATTTTTTGTAATATTTGAAACAGTTTAGCAAATTTCAAATGTTATAACTATAGATTATTCTCTTGAAGGTAACCTATCTTTCTCTTATGTTTCTCTATTTGGTAGTCATATATATTTTATTTTGTTTCAATAATTTCTAGGCGAGTCGAAATTTTCTGATTTTTTTCCTCTTTCGAACGTTTTAACATCGAACTTTTTAGTTTTTTTTTTAATATATAAATTTGGCTTATTCATCAAATTGTAACTCAAAAAGATAGGAGCAATTCATGCAATAGTATAATTTCATAATCAATTTAAAATTTTATAAAATTATTTTAGTCTATTATAAATAGGTAAGTTCCCGTGTGTTGCACGGGTTTCCGACTAGTATTATATATAATAAAAGTTGGGCTTAGACGCAGTGGTTATGCCACGTGGTTTCACCAAATGAATATTAGATTAATCAGGATTCTAATTCATTCTTATCTCTAATTTATTGTTATCATAAAGTAAGTGTATCTCTAAAAAAATAAAAAAAAAAATCATACAGTAAGCGTAAATTTTTTTGAAAAGAATCCTATAATTTATAATTCATTCTTATCTCCAATTCATTGTTATCATAAAGTAAGCGTATCTCTATAAACCAAAAAAAAAAATCATATAGTAAGCTTAAAAAAATTTGAGAAGATTGATCCAAGAATTATTGAAGGACGAAGGAAAATGTTTGATGAGCACAACAAGCTTACAGAGGTTTTTCGCATGGCAAGAGACAGATTTTTCAAGATTTGGATTTTGTTCCTATTCGTTTAAGATTTGGATTTGGACAAAACAATTCTCTATGGTGGTCGACTCTTCCAACAATTCATAGTTGATGCATATACAGATATTGAAGAAGAAAGACTTAGGTTTATACGCAGAAAACAGCCACAATTAAGAACAGATTTGTACAAGAACGTGCGTGATGCTGTTGTTAGAGGTGACACAAGTCATAAATCACTTGGTAAAAGAATAGTTCTCCCTGCAACTTTTACAGGTGGACCAAGATATATGATACAAAACTATCAAGATGCCATGGCGATATGTAGATGGGCAGGTAATCCTGATCTATTCATCACATTCACTACAACGAGATGACAATTGATGATAATGGATATCCAATTTATAGAAGAAGAGATGATGGAAGATTTATACAAAAAGGAGATGTCAAGCTTGACAACAGTTATGTTGTTCCTCACAATATCAATTTATTGATACAATATCAAGCTCATATAAATGTCAAGTAGTGCAATCAATCTAAAGCAATTAAAATATCTCATCAAGTATATTAACAAAGGCTCTAGTAGAGCTACAGTGTTGGTACAAGAAAACGAAACAAGAAATGAAATATCTGGAAAGAAATAAATCATTGATGTTGATGAAATCAAGAGTTACTTAGATTGTTGATATATTTCTACGTGTGAAGCATGTTGGAGAATTTACCAATTTGACATACATTATCGAACTCCAGCAGTTGAATAATTATCATTTCATCTACTAGATGAACAGACCGTCACTTTCACAGACAATCAAGGAGCTAGAAATGTTATTGACAGGTATGACACATGGAAGAGCTATGATTGCTCAACTTTTATATCATATATAATTTAATATAAAACAAAAAAATTTAGTTAAATATATATTCAGTATATTTTTGAGATCATACAAATTTATGATTGCATTTCTTAACTATTACATTGAGGTTGCCACTTAAATATGCTTTAAATATTTTTTTTTAATTATTGAATTCAAGGTTTTTCATGTAAAAATGCAATTGAGTTTTAATTATGCAAACTCTCTTTTATATTTTCAAGCATCTCCTTTTTTTTTTTTTTTTTTTCTTTTTTGAGAATATCTCCTTTTTTATTAGTTGCATAGTTATCTACCATATTCCATTCAATTAATTTTGGACTAATATATGATTTTTTTAATAAAAACTTAATCTTACACAATATGCATTCATTTGGATATACACCTCTCCCCTCTCCTTTGTGTGTGTATTAAAATACAAAGTATTCTAAAAAAATGTTAAAGGTTACTTCATTTAAAAAAAAAAAAAAAAGAGTAAAAGATTAGTTTATTTTTATTATCTATTTAATTTTAATTAATATAAAATCATTATTTTTTATTTTCAATAATTTACAATGACTCTTGATTAAACCGTGCATCGCACGGGCATAATACTAGTATATATATATAATTAAAACCTCTGAAACTCCCACAATTTTCTACGTTATCACAATATTTAAAAAAAAAAAACATAAACTTAAGGGGTTTTCTAAAACCCAAACCTAATATATACGCTCTACCTTCTCCTCTTTGCCTCTTCAATTCTCTCTGCCTCTCTCAATTCTAAAACCCCTAAACCCTAGCCCACGGGCGCCACCCTCCCACTCCTTTAGTGGCTGAAAGTTTTGATCTTGAGACTTTACCATCAAACCGATTCTCTCATAAAACATTACCTATAAGTTTTTTATTTTGTTCTATAATTTTGGCTGTTAAATATGATTTAGGGTTTCATTTTTGGTTCTTTGTCTCTTCCGTTCTCTCTGCCTCTCTCAATTCTCAAACCCCTAAACTATAGTCCACGGGCGCCAACCTCCTACTCCTTTAGTGGCAAAAAGTTTTTGATTTTGAGACTTTACCATCGACACGATTCTCTCCGCAAACATTACCGATAAGTTTTTTATTTTGTTCTATAATTTAGGGTTTCGTTTTTGTTGTTAAATATGATTTAGGGTTTCATTTTTGGTTGTTAAATATGATTTAGGGTTTCGTTTGGGAGTGTTTCTTTTGAATGATTAGTTTAGATTGATGGGTTTGGAGCTCATAGTGGGTTTTATCAATTTCAATTATTGGCTGCAAAAAATCCATCCGGGATTTTAGATTGAATTTTTATATGTGTAGATTGAAAATTGCATCAAGTTTGTGAGTTCAGGGGTCACTTAGTGGAAAAGTGATTATTTTTAAAGTATGAAAGTAACCACTTGTGTTGGATTTGATTGTCTGAATGGCTTATATGGGTTTGATTCTTTAGATTGATAACATACCAAGGTCAATTTTAGTTTTATGTTTTGTGGATAAGATTTATTTGGGCTGTTACTAGATGTTTTACTTAATCGTGAATTCAAAATGAGCTTTTGGCTATAGGAATGATGCCAAAATCTGTTGCTGAATTGAGTGAGCAAGATGCGATGAAAGTCGAGTTAGCAATTCTTTATTTCCCCCTTTGTTGTGTTTTGTGTAAGGAGTTTTGCACCCAAAAAACGGTGATGGCTTGAATGAATAATACAAGTTAAGGTTTATACTATACTTGATGCTCATCTTTTGGGACAGTAATGATATTTCCTGTCCTTTTATTAAACGAGCATCCTTGGCATGCCCTTGATGTTTTTGTGAGTCATTTGTTTGTGTTTGGAATTAATTTAAGTTTCTAAGGTTATGATCAAGATTGGTTTTATGTTTAGTTTAATTATTATTTCATCTCAAGTTTACCATTGTTTTTATTACTTCTTTATCTAATTTTTATGGGTATGTAGAATAGTATTGTGAAAAATAAATGCATACACACATGAATTGATATTAAATCTCTTCTTTAAATGAAAGAATGTTTATTAACCAATAAAATCCAGATAAAGTCAAATTTTACTACCAAAATCCAAAAATAAGGAAGAAAAATATCATCTTGAAATTACTCATTTAAGACTAACTACAAGCAGATTTGTTTCAATGAAGGTTTAATCCATCAAATGCTAAATTTACTTTGAAATTGCCATATAACCTACCTATAATATCATTCATGTAATATGAAGCAAAGTTCTCTAAATCCTGTACCTTAAAATTACTTTAGAATTTGCATAATATCATGAAAATTGGAGGAAAATAATGAAGCTAGAGTCTACTACATAATCCAATTCTCCCTACTTTATTGGTTCCATGTTACAATTCAAATCCAAAATAACTTGAAAATATTTAGAAGCCTATAATTGAACCTATTGAACTCAAATAATACCATATTCTCTCTGATTCATCAATTTAGAACCAAAAAGAAAAAAAAAAAAAGAAAAATAATGGATTTGTCACAATTTGAGCTATTTTATGTTTTAGAGACTATATATGTCTTTACTTTGAACATAGTGAAATAATGGATTTGATAAACAATTCATTAAGGTGATTTGCATTATGATGTAAATGTGCAATTCTATGTTAAGTATAGTTTTTCTTATGTTCTTTATATTTTCCCTATTTACATGTGGTTTGCTTCCAACAATTTTATTTTCTGATTGTAAATCATTAGAAAGCAAAATAAACGTGTTTCATTTATTTTCTCTTTTGTGTATTTTATTCACATACTTTAATTAGGTAGTCAAAAGTAATTTGGCTAGTAAAAAGTATTGTTCTTTAGTGCCAAATGTTTGTTTGAATTAGAAGCTTTAAGGAACAATTTTCATGAACAAGGAACCCTCATTTGTTTAGTATATTTTATGTTCACCTGGCCTTTGGTGTTACTATCAGTTACATATGGCTTGGTCTTAATGAAATATTATTTCAAGGCAAAGTGAGTGGGGTTTCTATACTGCTATTTATCTCTAAGTTGAGTACTTCTTTCTTGCTACAAACCTTGATGGGTATTGCTTAATGAAAAGTTATTTGTCTCATATGTGTGGTCAATTGCAACTATCACGGCCATTGCTCTTGCACATGGAGGGGTTAGTCCATATGACTTCAATTTTTTTTTCATCTATCTTTTATAGCAAGGTTAGCAATCTAACACTAGCCCAAAAAAATTGAAATAAATATGACTCTAGCTTAATTTGTCTTGAAGATTTTCAGTTTTTTTTTTTTTTTTTTTTAATGTATATGATATATGCTCACATTAATGATTTTTTTATATAGTGGATAATCTGTTTGTGCCTTTTTAAGAAATTTCAATGAGTAATATAATATTTTTTTATAAATCCATTCCTATTCAAGAATTATAGGAGGTTTAAAGAAACAAACAGATTATTTGCAAGGTATTATTGTTACCTTTATATTTTATTACTTTGGTAGTGTGCTTAGCATTTTGTATATCATTTTTTCAGGTATCTTGGTGATATTGTTTGTTTTTTTGCTATTGTAACATTGTCATTTTGTAGAACTTTTAGAAGTCAACATCAATGATTATCGTTAGGTTTTGAATCAATAGTTCTGAATTTGTTGATGAAAGTTTTATTTGAGTTCTTTCGGTTTGTCAATGGAATGTTTTTTAAGTAAAACAAAATTAACGTATGATAGTCTATCAGCCTAATATGATGTCACTCAATTTATTTGGTAGTTTAGACTTTAGAGTTCATTCATGATAAAAGTCTTTCTAATTATGACTAAGATTATGCTTTGACAAGTTTCCAATTATTTGAAGTATGTATAGTTTCATTCTCAAAGGTTCTTGCTTCATCATATTGAACTCGACTGTTTGTGTTTTGAAATTAACTTGAACTCTTATTAAAAGCTTGGTTTTGTATCTACTCTATGTGAAACACTATAAAGAAATAAACTTTGACTTTTTAGTTTTAAATTATAATTTTTAACTTTTGTAGTCAAACTAAGGAGAGTGAAGGAAAATTTTTCTTAAAAAAAGGAAAAAGGCTTATGGATTTTATGAGATGTAGACGTGTTGATTATGATTTTTATGTTGTAGAATGATGAAAAGAATTGAGAAGGAAAAAAGGACTTTGTTTAGGATCCACTTGAAAAAGGGCAGAAGCCTAAAGGTTGCTTCTAATGTTGCTGCACTTGGATGATTCAAAAGCTACGTAGACATGTGCTTATGCATTATATGTGATGTTTTGTTTGGCAAAATTTACATTTTTGAGGTTCTTCAATAAATGATTATTTATTTTTATTTTTTGGAGTTATGTGGATATGTGTAATTTTTATTTATCTTAATTCTTACCTATCAAAAAACATATCATCTATCCCGATCTTCTGGAATATCAAGATGAAGGATTTGCACTTGATCCATTAAGACCAAATTCAAACATGAAAGTGATTTTGATAACAATAAAAAGCTGGACAGTTCATAACATGCAATTGATTCTTTTACCCTATTTTGTAGTCTAATTTGCAAATGATTCTAATTGTGATCTTATTTTTAGCGACTTTCTCGTGCATCACACGGGTTAGAGACTAGTTTTTAATATTTTCTACTACAAATTAAGCTCTATGATATTTTTATTTTTAATTTTTTTGAGAATCAACAAAGCGCTACCTCTATGATTGATTCGAGTAATTTTTAGGTACTCCCAGAGCACGGAGAATGACATTCCCTTCTCTCAAATTCATGGTGTGATCCATTATAAATGTGAAAGGAATGAGCATCATTTCATTGTACTTCAAAAATATCTAAGAATTTTCCGATTGAATCCACAATTTTTATTGCTTAAAGTAGGATTGGCCGAAATTAGCCCACCATGCACACTTTCTAAGCCCACAAGGTAATAGGAGTAAAACCCAAAGAGCCTAATACAAAGAATTTTTAGAGAGTGGCCTGAAAACAAGGTTTCAATGAGTTGGAAAACGCCCACAATGGATTAAAGATTGAAATAAAACAAAGAAAAATAGGTTTTATGTGAAGAAATCCTTCCTCGGCAAAGTTCGAGGAGAGTAGTTCTTAAATATATTCTTCTTAGACTAGATTACAATTTCAATTCTTTGTGCTATAGTGTTTTTTCTCTCGATTCTCGAGATGAACCTCCTCCGTCTCCTTAGAGGATCTCTCACATTATATATCTTCTTTTGGCTGATCTTGGCCCTCCATTTTTTTATTATGCAGGTCACTAGTCAAGTGTTTGTCCCATCAAATGCCCTCCTAAGTCTTCTATGAGTTGTGGCAAACAAGACAGCACTGTTCAAAGGTCTTTTCTACACAAATACGGCCGGGGGGTTTGGTGGGGTGCATTAAATGTGGTGGCAGCTACCATCCCTCCAATCACATTAGGGCTAACCCCCTCCTTAAAGCTCTTCCTCTTGAGTGTAACCCCCTCTGGTAATGTGCCATTAACGTGACCATGGTTCGCCTCTCCAGCTTTACCATCCGAGCATATGGACTCCTCAAAACTGTATTGGCCTTCTCGGCCTTGGGTTTGACACGTGCATTATTACCTTATTAAATTTCTATATTCCATAATAGCCTCTCTCCCTCTTATCCGAGGAGAAAAATGGGGTTTTGATCTTGGGTGATTGGCTCCACATGCATCTTTGTTTTTCCCACATGAGAACGTCACTTCGCATGCCCCGTAAATCGTGCGCTTTAGAGTCCGTAACATCTCATTAAATACTCCATGCGGCGCCTTGTCCCCCACGTCCCCACGTTGAGATGGAGATCCTACGGTTGGTATTTTTCCTCGAAATTTGGGCGAGATAACTCCCACCTAACTCCGCCTCCTATATAAGGCACCTAAGGGATTCATTTCTCCCACTTTCCAAATCTTCAAACTTTCAAGAAGCTCTTGAAGTGACCCTTGCCATCATTTTTGTAAGTTCCTTTATTATTAAGTTCTCTTCTCCTCGGCCAGTCTCCTCGACCTTCTTTTTTCTGTTTCTTTCTTCACAAAAATTTCCTTCCCTTCTCCTTACTCTACTTAGATGGGTAGGTTTGCTTATTTAATAGATTCCTCCGCAGGTATGGAGGGCTTTAGGGCCCTATATCACATTCCCTAAGGTGTCTCCTTGCAGTGTTGCCCTCGGGGTGAGTGGCATGCCCTCAGAAAGGAGGGGGAGGTTGTTATTCCCATGATTGCCTTCATAGAAGGGGGAATGAAGCTCCCCATGGGTAAAGTGACCGGGGGACTAGTTAATCGCCCATGGGATCTGCCCTCACCAATGCGCGCCCAACCTATTTAGAGTCTTAGGTAGTGTAGATGCTCTTAACGAGCAAATGGGATTGGGCCTCACCTGGCACGATGTTGTCTGGATGTACGAGTGTCATCTGCTTGCAAACTCTGCCTATTATCCTAAGTTTAGGTCTTCTGACGTCAAGCTCATCTCGTGTCTCCCTAAATCCAACAAGGGCATGAAAGATGACTTTTTAATTGTCTCGAGTGAATGGCATGACGATCTTTCTTGCCTAACCCAGGAGGGAGCACCAAGTAAGGTACCCTAGGTTTAGGTCCTCTAACAAGGGAATTAGTTTTGTAGTTTGCTTCTTTCTTCATTCCTTTAGTGTTTTGTTTCGTTACATTGATGACTCATTTTTCTAACTATGGTTCCATTGATGACTCGTTTTTCTAATTGTGGTTTTACTTCTCACTGTTTTCCGCAAATAAAAGATACGTGGCTCCCAATCTCAACTTTGTCAACGTTCCAAATCTTAACAAGGTGCTAAGATCCGAGATGTTTGTGAGTGAGGACAGACAACCGAGAGCTGTCCACCTTATCCTCAACTTCACACCCCCGTCGATAAGTTTCAAGACGTGGGCAACGCGATTAGAGTGGGTGATCCTCGATTGGCTCGGATTGATGTTTCGGTTCCCGATTCCTAGCCCAAAAGGCACTATGCAAGTCGAGCTACCCTCCCATCATTTTCCTCGTGAAGAAGCGATTCCGAGAGAAGAGATAGCTTCCTTGCTTTGTCACTCGAGGTGGAGATAGACCAATTTCAGCTCAAGGAAGGGAGAAAGGAGTAGGGAGAGCACGTGATTCAGGTCTCAAATTCGGAAGACGAGCTTGACAGATCTTCAAGCATTTGTACTTCCAAATTCATCGTTATTCGCATAGCTAACGGTTCAGAGGAAGAAGAAGAAAAAGAAATGTCGTTGGAGAGGAAGAATGGTCTCTATGAACTCCTTGTAGGTAGGGCCAAAGAGTCGGTGCCCAAAGACGCCTCGGGGTCTCAACTCCCTCCTGCTCCTCCTCCTTCAATTAACCCCTTTGTGCCTGCCAATATGAAAAGGAGGAAAAAGGACAAGGAAGTGGTCGGGGAATGGGAGTTGGTCCCCTACAATGAGGAGTTTCCTCTAAAGCTCCCAAAGATAGCCAAGGGAAAGAGGAGGGCTTCCTTGGTCAAGAGTAATGAGGATCAACACGTGGGTGAGGTGTGCCCTTTGAATTCGATGTGCAACCTTCAACTAGAGTTGGACAGGGCGGTCATACCATGGAACTCCACCATCGGGGAGTTCCGGAGAGGGAATGCCCACTACCTTGCCAACGCTTTGGAGCAGCCCCTCCTGCTACCGAAGGACATGACCGCTTTAAGGAACGTGAGGCGGCGGGGATCTCTTTTTGTCCCCGAAGACGGACTTAGCCTTGGTAAGTTTCTTGATGCACCTTAATGACTTCATGCTAGGTTGTCTTTTCTTATTTGACAAAGCATTCCTTTATCGTTTTTGTGCGGGCCATCCAAGAGGTGTTTATGGGTGAGGAGTGGGTGAAAGATGCCAAAAATGAGGCTAGGCTTATGGACAATCTTCACGCAAAGACCAACAAAGCTTTAGCGATGCAGAGCAAAAGAATAAGGAGCTTGGTATGAAGTTGGTTGTTGAGGAGCGGGGGAGGAAGAGCGCCAAGGCTAGCCTTAAGAACACTCAAGATCAAGTTGAGGAGCAATGTAAGAAGCTCCACTATGCTGAGATAAAGCTGGCCACGGCCAAACAAGAGGTCGTGGATCCGAAGGTAGAGCCGGAGAAGGCCAAGGAAGTTACTCGGGCAGCTAAGGCAACTACGGACGCTTTGGAGTAGAAGTTCTATGACCTTGAAGTGCAAGAGACTGAGGCTCGCCTAACCGAAGAGTTGGCTAAAGTGTGTAGGGACTACCGCCAAAAGGTGTTGACCAAGGCACCGAACCTAGCTGGAGTTCCCGCCGCCTCGTAGTGGAGGAGGGCTGAAAACATTTATTACCCATCGACTTCCAAGAAGCTCCTGCAGCACTTCTGGGCCTCGAAGTAGATGTGGCCCCCGCAATAATCCCCCTAAGTAGCTTCCAAGCACCCAGGCCTTTCTTCCCCCTCTTGAGACCTCCAAAGGGCCTGGCAATGCTAATGACCAAGGCTAGGGGGTGGAAGTGGCCAAGGGCAAGGAAGCTAAAGCTTTGCCCGAGGCTAAGGGCCTAGAGGTTAACCGAGGCAAGGTAGTTGCTCCCAAGCCAAAGGGGTCCAAGCTGGTCAAGCCTCAAGCGGTGGCCCAAGAGAAGAAAGCCCGGCTCGAGGCAAGGCTGCTGATCCTCCTATCTCCCAACTAGCCAGAAAAGAAGACCCTCCTCCAGCCAAGGCTTAGCCTAGGATTTTTCTCTCTTTTTTTCTTTCTTTTTTTTTTTTTTTTTTGTACTTCTTTTTTGTTGTGTCAGTTTGCCATTATTTATGATGTATCTTTTCTTTTGTTCAATGAAAAGACATTACCTTTCACTTTTTGAACCTTTGTTTTTCTTGCAATATTTATCTCTGATTAGCTATAGTTCTTGTTTTGTCCTTTGCTAAAAAGTTAAATTGATGATGCTTCTAAGGGTGAACACCCATACTTTAACAAAAGCTAATGGTAATGAATTGTTGTTAATTCAAATAAATTAAGCCCATGTAAATAATGAGAAAAATAACTATGTGTTGGTACTAAAAATTGTATAATCAGCAGGAATGTCTAAGTCCTCAGAGACAAGAAAAACACTTAGTAGAAAAAAGGGGTGTTTGAGGTCTCTCATTTTAAGAGTACCTTATGAATGTACCTTCAAAATCCTTTAACCAAAACCCAGGATGAGTCCTCATTTTCTCATGATGATGCATATCTTTGAGGTCCCATCCTGGTGAAATTGCGAAGTGTTATTTTACTCAAGGCATGTGGTCCGAGAGACCAGGTATAGTTGAGCCTCTATTTAACACATGGATATTTGCTCAAGAAATATTAATTTACCCATAGCCTTTGTGGTCCAAAGGGCTAGGCATGGCCATGGTTTTGTTTAATACTTAATCCGGTAATCAAGAACATTAATTTACCCAAGGTATGTGGTTCGAGGAACCAGACATAACCAAGATTCTATTTAATATTCAAATAAGTAACCAAGAATATTAATTTACCCAAGGTATGTGGTCCGAGGAACCAGGCATTACTAAGGTTCTATTTAATATTCAAATAAGTGACCAACATGACACATAACTTTAACAAAAACATGGCGAATTGCCTTTCATTAATAATAATACCTTCGTAGGTAATTTACATTCCGGGCGTGGTACAACATTTTTTCCAGGTCTTCTAGGAAGTATGCACTTATACCAGCTACCGAGGTGATACAAGATGACCCTTCCCAATTGGGTCCTAACTTTCCCTATACTAGGTTTTTTGTAGAACCCACAACCTTTCTTAATACTAAGTCCCTAGGGGCTAACGGTCTTGACTTCGCGCTTGAGTCATACCCCTGTTTGAGTTTTTGATGATAATATGCTGATTGAACAATGGCACTTTCTCTCCGTTCCTCGCTTAAATCCAGGCTCTTTTCTAGTAAGTTATCATTGCTGTTTGGAGTGAATAAGCTTGTCCCCGGCATTGGGAATCCAGTCTCTAAAGGAATCACAACCTCGGCTCCATAAGTCATTGAAAAGGTGGTTTCCCTTATGGACTTACGAGGAGTAGTCTGATACATCCAAAGAACATGTGACAGCTCTTCCGCCTATTTACCCTTGGCATCATCCAACGTTTTCTTGAGTCCATTCACTATGACTTTATTGACACCCCTGGCCTGTCCATTCCCTTATGGATAAGCCGGAGTTGAGTATTTATTTCTAATACCCATATCACAACAGTACCTTCTGAAAGCTTTGCTACCAAATTAAAGCTCATTGTTTGAGTTGAGGGTATGAGGGATCTCAAATCGAGTGACAATATTCTTCCACACAAACCTCCTAGCATCCACGTCCCTAATATTTGCTAGTGGCTCCATTTCAACCAACTTGGTGAAGTAGTCAGTGCCGACCAAAAGCTATCTCCTATTTCCTGCTGCATTAGGAAAAGGCCCTACAATATCCAAGCCCCATTGAGCAAATAGCCAAGGACTAGACAGATGGTTAAGGACGCCCCCTAGGCGATGAATGTTTGGAGCAAATCTCTGATGTTAGTCATACTTCTTCACCTACTCTTATGCTCCCTTTTGCATATTTGGCCACCAATATCCCTAAGTGAGGGCCTTGTGAGACAATGATCTACCTCCCGTATGACTTTCGCAAATCCCTTCATGTTGCTCTTCTAAGAGTGGTTCTACTACTTGAGGATGAATGCATAGCAAATACGGCCCGAAAAAGAGCATTTGTACAACTTTTAATCTTCGGACAACCAAAATTGAGGAGCTTTTCTCTGCACTTTATCGACCTCCCCTTTCTCTTTGAGCAAGATGTCCTCTTTAAGGAACAAGACAATATGATCCATCCAACTAGGCCCCGCCTTAATTTGATGAATCTGAGCCTTCCCTCTCTCTATCTCGGTGGGCCTACACAAATCCTCAACCAGGATAACCTAAGGTAAGCTCTGTGCCGAGGAGGTTGCAAGAGTGGCAAGAGAGTCTGCGTGTTTCTGCCTCTAGGGATTTGTTGTAAGGTGAAAGACCCAAACCCCGATTGTAGGTGCTTAACCCGATTTAAATAATCTTGCATTCTCGAATCCCTGGCCTCTAATTCTCCTTTAACCTAGCCTACAACCAACCTAGAATCTAAGAATAACTACACTTCTCTTCCTCAAATTTTCTCAACCATAGCCATTCTTGCCAACAAAGCCTCATACTCAGCCTCATTGTTCGTGGGCGAGAAGCCCAACCTTAATAATTTCTCAATAATCACCCCTTCAAGAGATACCACAACTAGCCTTACTCCGGATCCCCTTTGATTCACTGCCCTATCAACGTACACCTTCCAAGATAAAGTCCCTTGTAGGGAGACCATGCCAATTGATTTTTCGTCTATGCATTGCTTTTCCCTATCCTCCCCATTGAAGACTCGATGAACTCGGCCACTAAATCTGTAAGGACTTGGCCCTTAATGGAATTAAGCGAGGCATATACTTGATATCAAAAGCTCCTAAGATTGTTCCCTATTTTGCAATCCTCCCTGTGTAGTCGACTCTCCAAAGTAGTGATTGAAGAGGAAGCTAGGTGAAAACCATAACGGTGTGAGCTTAGAAGTAATGAGGAAGCTTCCGTGTAGCATGCATCACTACCAAAATGGCTTTCTCCAATGGTAGATAATGAACATCTGCTTCATGCAATGATTTGCTCACATAATAGACTGCATCCGCACACCATCATCGACCAGTACTAGTACCAAGCTCACCGCATGTGAGGCTACAACAATGTAAATAAATAGAACTTCCTCCTCCTCGGGCCTAGACATAATGGGTGGCCAAGAAAGATATTCCTTTAACTATTGGATGGCCAAGGCACAATCGTTGGTCCACTCAAACCCCTTCCACTTATGCAACAATTGGAAGAAGGGCCTACACCTTCTCACTGACCGCAAAATGAATCGATACAAAGCGGTAGTCATCTCTGTCAACTTCTAGACCTTTTTGGGATTCCGAGGAGGTCAGAGGTTGTTAATTGCTATAATCGATTAAGGTCAACCTCAATTCTGCGATGAGTGACCATATAACCCAAAAACTTGCCAGAGTCAATGCCGAAAGAACACTTAGAAGCATTAAGGCGCAATTTGTGTTTCCTCGGTATCTCAAAAATATTCCCAAGGTCATTTACATGCTCGGACTCTACTTTTCTCTTTACCACCATATCGTCTATGTAGACCTCAATATTTTTGCCCGATTAAGGTTCAAACATCCTGGTCATCATCCTCTAATAAGTAGACCCTGCATTCTTCAATCCAAAATGCATCACTTTGTAATGATAATTCCTAGTAGGCATAATGAAAGTAGTTTTCTCTTGATATCCTTGGAAAGCATCCAAGAAGCTCATATGAAGATGGCCTACGATTGCATCCATTAATTGATCTATTCAAGGCATAGGGAAGGGGTCCTTGAGGCAAGCTTTATTTAAATTTGTGAGGTCTACACATACTCGTCACTTCCCACTTTTCTTCCTCACCACCACTATATTGGCTAACCACTCGGGGTAAAAAAAACTTCCTTTATGGTGTTGGCCCGTTTGAGCTTAACCAACTTCTCCTTGACAACATCGAAATGTTCCTTAGATGAGCATCAAGGTGGTTGCTTTTTGGGGATGATAGAGGGATTGACGTTTAGATGATGGAAAATAAAATTTGGGTCAACCCTAGGAGCCTCGTAAGCACTCCATGCAAACACATCAATGTTTCTCCTAAGAAACCCTATCAACTCTTCATTCTCCTAAGGAGGCAACTGAACTCCAACCTGGAAGAACTTACCCTCATTATCACCAATAATAAATTTTTCTAACTCCTAACACCTTGCCTCTTCTACCACCACGTCTGTAGACCGCGTTGGCACCCATGATTGCTATAAGCCCTGCTCGGCAGAAGCCGAGGACTCACCTCCAGTCTAATGTCTAATTGTAGCCACCAAGCACCGCCTAGCCATAAACTAGCTTCCAACCAACTCCTCAACCTAATCCCCTGATAGATACTTCACCTTTAAGTGCGGGGTGGAAGACACAGACCCCATGGCATGAAGCCAAGGTCTTGCCACAATAGCGAGATAGGGGAGTATGCATCTACCACGATGAAGTTTACTTCCACGACTTTTGACCCTGCCTGAACGGGTAGTTTGATTTAGCCCTTCAGAAAGAAAATCTTCCCATCAAACCCTATCGGAAGGGAGTCATAACGGACCAGGTCCTCGAGCCTCGGTTTCAACCCCTTAAATAGGTCCGGGTACATGATCTCTGCACCGCTACCTTAATCCACCAACACCCTATTCACATCATACCCTCTAATCCCGAGAGTAACTACCAGGGCATTATTATGTGGCTGCAAGATTCCAACTTTATCCTTTTTGGAAAAGCTCAAAGCTGGTTGGGCCACCACTCTACCCTCCTCGAATCCGGGGGTGAGTCCTCTGTAGACGGTTAAGCTATAGACATCACTTTAGATGGCTAAGACCCGATCCTTCCTGGAGTGGCAAGAATGACACTAATTGTACCTAAAGGTAGTCTTATTGAAGCATCTCTCTAAGCTCCCGACCATACCTGACCACCCTATCTGTTGGGTTGATGTAGGAATTGCTTCAATTTCCCATTCTTAACCAATTGCTCCAAATAACTCCACAACATCCTGCAATCCTCCTCGTAGTGTGCCCCGCTCCTAGTGGTATTGGCGGTGAAGGTTTTGGTTACGCCTCGTGGGGTCTCCCATCTTGTTTGGTCATTTAAAGTACGACTCACTCTTAATTTTTTCCAAGATTTGATGTACAGTCAGTTTAACATAGTGCTAACCACCCGAGTAGCAGTATATCCAGTTGCCCAAAAAATCTCTCTAAGGCCAGTGGTTGCTTTATCTATTCAGCCTAAAATCCCTTCTATCCTGTGGGAACACCTCAACTTTCCCTTTCCTTTATTGTTGGTCCTCTTTGACCTGTTTATACTCTTCAATGCGGTCCATGAGCTGACGTACATTCCTAACAGGCTTCCTTGTTAAAGATTTTCTCAAATCATGCTTGGTAGGTAGGCCGATCTTGAAAGTCCTTATAGCCACATCATCAAAGTTCCCGTCTATCTCATTAAACATTTCCTAGTACCTATCGGAATACATTTTCGTGGCTTCCCCTTCTTACATAGTCATAGACAATAGGGAGTCTAAAGGCCGAGGAACTCTCTGCAAGTAACAAAACGAGCCCCAAACACTTTAGTAAGCTCCTTAAAGCGATTAATAGAACCTTCCTGCACCATCAAACCATCTCATCACCACCAGGACCCTAAACGGATAGGAACACCTTGCGAGTCTCATTCTTTGAGTGAACAGCCATTCTCTTATTGAAATGGCTAACATATTCCACAGATCCGTTACGCCATTATACATGGTGAATGCTAGTTAAGTAAACCACTAAGGGAGCTTCCCACCTTCAATCCTATAAGTAAAAGGAGATTTAGAGATCTGGTTAAGAGCCCTACTCATAACTTCATTTGCCCGGACCTTTGTGAGATGGACTCTTATTCCTACACTTATAACGGCAATCCTCATCATACGAAAAAGACTCACTTTGGGAGGAGTCTTTATCCTAGGCCTATAGCCGTCATCCCCATCATCATCGAAAGAAGGGTCGAGCTTGAAGGAGTCTTTCTTCGTTGCTCGTAGTGTAACCTCCTCCGTAGACAAATCAATCTCCAACTGCATGCTTCTAGTATTTTCTTCATAAGAGACGTGACTTCTACTTGAGACCGGCTCTTGCTAGTTTGAGTAGTATGTACACTAACTTCACGATCTCTCCTACATTTAAGGTTGAGGAAATGATCTTGGCGCTGGGAACCAACAGATTCTTCCCGGTTGGGACCTAAACCCACCATAGCTAAATGTTGATCTCAATAAAAAAAACTCAAGTATTTCCTACAGACAAAGACCAATTGTAGGGGTAGGTTTTGGATCCTAAGCCCACAAGGTAACAGGATTAAAGCCCAAAGAGCCCAAAATAAAGAATTTTTAGAAAGTGGGTTGAAAACTAGGTTTCAATGAGTTGGACAATGCCCACAATGGATTAAAGATTGAAATAAAACAAAGAAAAACAGGTTTTATACAAAGAAATCCTTCCTTGGCAAAGTTCGAGGAGAGTAGTTCTTGAATATATTCTTCTTAGACTAGATTACAATTTCAGTTTTTTGTGCTACAATGTTTTTTCTACAGATTCTCAAATGAACCTCCTCCTTCTCCTTGGAGGATCTCTCACATTATATAGCCTCTTTTAGCTGATCCTGGCCCTTTAGTTGTTGATTATGTAGGCCACTACTCGAGTGCTTATCCCATCAGACACCCTCCTAAGCCTTCTATGAGTTGCGACAACTAAGACAACACTGTTCAGGGGTCTTCTCCACATAAATGCGGCCAAGAGGTTTGGTGAGGTGTAGGGTGCATTAAATGTGGTGGCAGTTACCATCTCTCCAATCATGTCAAGGTTAACCCTTTCCCTGAAGCTTTTCCTCTACAATGTGGCCCCCTCTGGTAATATGCCATTAACATGGCCATGGCTCGCCTCTCCAACTTTACCGTCCAAGTGTGTGGACTCCTCGAAACTATATTGGCCTCCTCACCCGTGGGTATGACACGTGACATTATTACCTTATTAAATTTTTGTATCCCACACTATGCTTATGTCATAATATTTTATTATGTATCTAAAATTGATCTTGATTTAGTTAATACTTAATAAGGTTTGACCTATCCCCAATACTTTTTTAATCGGAGATCTCCTTTTATTTTAAATACACAATAGTAAGTGGTAATGAACTTTAATCTCCACCTTTTATTTAGTTAGTAGGTGATGTGGCGATTTCTCATTAAAATAAAAAGAGATTTCGATTAAAAAATATCAAGGTAAGCCAAACCCTACTTAATATTATTTATCAAGTTATGTTTTTAAATCTATATTTACTTGGATAAGTGGAGACTTGTTTGGGAAGAGGTAAAAACAAAAGATTTTTGCCTTTTTGTCTAACTTTTATTTTGGGCATATAATCTAACTTTTAGCTTATTTAGAAATAAGATATTAAAAAAAAAAAAAAAAGAAAAAAAAAAAAAAGAAAACAACAATATCATTAAGAAAACTTAGCTAGCATCAACATTAGTTTTGTCACACATTTAATGTAAGAGTTACCTAAAAACTGCATCTATTGTCTATTGATAAACATTATGCAAATAAGCAACTAAATACTTTATAATAAATAAAAAAGCAACTAAATACTAGTAATTATTTATACTACTATTTAAAGGGGTTTCCCCTATTTGGACTCCTACTTTTGTATGTCTTAAGTACTCTCAAATTCAATTGTTTAGAAAATTTAAATAATAGGGTTAGACATGAAAAATACAAATTTGAAAACTCCTAAATTTTAAATAAATTTAAAAAAGTAGTTAAGAAGTTACATACTTTTTTTTTTTTTTTTTTTTTCCTTTTTTCTCTTGAACATATCTATTCTCACATTCCCACTAAATTTGTACTCTTAATAACAAACAGTTACTTCCTTCTACATGTCTCTCCATCCTTATCATCTTTTCTCTTTCTTCTTCAAATTCTGAAATTTTTTGGTGTTTTCTCTCTGTTCTCTTGAACAGATCTACTCCCACATTCCCACTAAATTTATACTCCTAATAACAATCAATTAGTTCCTTCTACATGTCTCTCCATCCTTATCATCTTTTCTCTTTCTTCAAATTGTGAAATAAAAAAAAAAAAAAAAATCCATGGCACATATATTCCCATGTTCCCCCTAATTTCAAATATCTCAATAACAAACCATTACTACATTAGAGAAAGCATAAAGACATATTTAAAAGAGAGGAGAGAGAGCCTGAAAATGGCCTTTAAAGGAAGTAATCACTCAATTAAGAAGGTACGCTCATACTATTTAGTTATAATAAATTTCATTATACTACTTTATCTTTCAATTTTCTTTGTTTTTGTCTCTCTTTCTCTAATTGTTCTACCCTCAAAACTTTCATAAAAAAATGGGCTTTTCATATATAAATCGCTTTTATTACATATTTATATCATCTTAATGGAAAATTATGACATTGAATGAACCCAAAATAAAAAAGAAACTCATCACAAAGCTCGTTGATAATGCTAGTATTGTTTAGCGAAGTTGCTACAATGATTTTGATAAATTAGTTTGTATTTATTTTTTGAAATCATAAATTAGTTTGTATTATTTTAAGCTTTAAATTATATGTTATTCTTATTATATTATATATTGTGTTTCTTTTGTATGTAAATATTTATTTGGATATCAATATTTCTTTTCCAAATGCCTACTAAAAGATATCAATTTGGATGAGAGAGAGAGAGAGAGAGAGAGAGAGATTAATTGAATTTTAAATCTTGATAAGTTTATAATTAGAAAGATAAAAATTATAATTAAAAATTTAGATGAAAATTTACAAATGAATAAGAAATTTATAAAACGAAGTTAGCAAATAATTAAATTAAAAAAATAACAATGAAAACAAGCAAAATGACGTTGAAACATGTAATATAACAATTTTTGATTATATAAAATGACTAAATTTATATCCAAATGCATTGGTATAGAATTTTTACTGACAATATGTAATAAAGTTGCTCCTACAAAAAAAAAAAAAAGTATTTTTTTTTCAAAATTAAAATTAATGAAACTTAAACTTGATTGTCAAAAAAAGATTGTGTGGATAACCCATATTATCAATTAAAAAAAAGATCGTAGCAAAATCTTAGTACAAAAATTTTATTAATGATTTTGCATCTCAAAATGCATGAAGAATAAATTTTAGGAAAATATAATATGAGCACTTTGATTTTAAAAACGTAACAATGTCTCTCCTTATCTTTTTATAATTAGCACTTTACCCATTTCCATTAGTACTTTTACGTCAAATTTATGAAAACATTGTTGTAACTTGTTATTTTTTTTTTCAAAATATGTCCAGATCCACACACTAATAACCTTAATGCCCCTAATAACAAACGCATAGCACAACTTTACTGATCTTTCATATTGGGCATGTTTGTGGTTTTAATTTAAGAGCATTAAGGTTATTATTGTGTGGGTCTAAACACATTTTTCCCAAAATAAAAGTTTTTATCTATTTTTATTTTTTTTTATATATATGAAAACAAAAGATTATTTTAATTTGAAGGAAAATACATACAGATGATAAAATGCTCATTACGAACAAATTAGACGGAACCTTGCTACATTTTAAACAAAAAAGGACATTGCAATTGTCCTATACAAAGTGCAATTTATCTTAAATTTCAATAAAAAATTTATATAAAAATTTAATTAATATTATTGAATTAATATTTAAATTTAAAAATATCATTTAAAAATATTTTCTTAAACCTCAAAGTTTGGAGTCCATCCTTAAACATTTTACGTCAATAAAATTAAGCTCATCCAAGTATACTTTGATGACGTAAAATTGTAAAACAACGATAGTATCTTATACGTTTGCACATATGGTTTAATTGTCAAATTACCAACTAAGGATTATCTTTTATTATTAAGATACTCTACTAAGTACATAGGGGTCTAGAGGGAAAGGGTTTGAGCTGCGGGTTTAGCAGTATGTTGTAATTATCTCCCAAAAAATTTAAAGGTCTATCAAATTAAAGATTAAGTTCAACCTAATATTTAATACTAGATCCAAAATTTAAAATCTGAATAACAAAATGAATTCTAGTTGCTTCAGTGTAATGGTCACTTTGTTATGACTTAAGGACCCCAACCCATCAAATCTATACCCCTTGCCTTTGTAAGAGCATTCGCATCCGGTTTCTTTAAAAAAATTCCATTTTACCATCTCAAAAACTACTTTATTAATTATACCATATCATTTTACAACATACTTAACATCCCAACTTTTATTTTTCTATACAATACATTAAAATAATATATCTACCCAATAATATATATATATATATATATATAACCCAAAATCATATCTTCTCTCTCTAATTTCTATCTCTGCCTCTCCCTCTCTCTCTCTCTCTCTCAACAACACGTGAACAAACCCAAAACCCAACACAACCACCCTTCAAACCCAACCACCCCACCACTTGCCAACCATCCACACCACCACCACCACCACCACCACCACCACCATCATCAACAACACAACCACCACCTAAACCCACCACCTTACCATTCTTTGCACCACCCAAATCAACCCAACAAATCACAACAAACCCGTACCAAAATCACAACAAATATTTACCAAAATCGCCCAAATCAACCCAAAGAAATTACCAACATAACTCACCGCCACCACCACTAATCCAAAGACAACCCACTACCACCAAGCCAAACACCTACCACATTGGGACCAAAACCCACCATTACATGAATCAAAACCCACTGTAATCTCCAAGAATCAAACCCATAGAAAAAACCCATATCAAAACCTATCCAAGAATCAAACCCATAGAAAAAAAAAAATTACAATAGATCAAACCTATCAAATCTCCACCACCAACCTCGACCTCCACCACTCAACCCACTATGCAGCCACCACCACCGATCCACACCATCCAAAGCCACCACCCGACCCACGCCATCTAAACCCCCACTTGCTCCACGCCTCCAAACCCGCCACTTAACCCACAAAGATCCAAACCCACCACCTAACCCACAACCCAAACCATCACCGCAACTTTGATGAGAATCAACAAGCATTAAAGGATCCATTCATGTTCCAGTTGGGCCTATTACTAGAGCAAGATCCGAGAAGATCAAAGAAGCACTTAATGAGTTGATTCAAGAGATTTGGGATGATTCTAACACAGGACATTCCAAGCTTCACCCAAAAGAAGATGAAGGAGTAATAAATTTAATCCAAATAGATAGGGCTGATCCGGCTTAATTGGGCATGATTCATGGTGTGGATTAATGGCTGATTGACTTTTTAAATCCATACCAATTAATAGCTATTTTTCAATTCTGGAGCTACTAATTTCAAACCAAATCCACCTTAATTTTAGGCTTTTATTATTTAGAACGTTTTTTAGCTATTTTCCTATTTTGGAGCTGCTAATTTCAAACCAAATCAACCCTAATTTAGGCTTCTATTATTTAGTATATTTTTTTTTTTCCTATTTTCAATCATGTCTTATAAATAGCATGCACTCATTGTAATGGAGGGTATTGAATAAAAATCAAAAAAATGTGAGGTTTTGCTTATTCTCTTGATTCTTCAAGAACTGTGAATTTATTAGAGATTCTTCCTTGTAGCGTTCAAATTTTATACCTTCAATTCGTGATTCAGTTATAATCATTAGGTCGAGGTCTCTTACTTATACCTTTGGTTCGTATTTCATTTATAAACGTTGGGTCGGGGTTTTTATCAAAATTTGAATTTTAGCTTTCTTGGGCAAGTATTCCAATATTATTTGTTGGGTCTCAAAGCATGTTGATTGAGGTTCACATCATTTGGTATCAGAGCACAAGTTCTAAAATCAATTTTACTATCTCTTTATCTTTTGTTTCCTGTTATCATCCTATCTTGTTCCTTTTGTGTTCTTTATTCTTTGTTCTTATTTTTGTGATGTGCACCAAATCAAAATTGTACACCAAGTTCAAA
>CP116447.1:56085001-56354572 GCA_028216015.1 Quercus dentata
CCAAGCTTGGTCCAAAAGAAGATGAAGGTGTAATAAATTTAATCCAAGCAGATAGGGCTGATCCGGCTTAATTGGGTGTGATTTATGGTGTGGATTAATGGCTGATTGACTTTCCAGCTCCATACCAATTAATAGCTATTTTTCCTATTCTAGAGCTACTAATTTTATATCAAATCCACCTTAATTTTAGGCTTCTATTATTTAGTATGTTTTTTAGCTATTTTCCTATTTTGGAGTCGCTAATTTCGGACCAAATCAACCCTAATTTAGGCTTCTATTATTTAGTACTTTTTAAAATATATATATATATATATATATATATATATATATATATTTTCCTATTTTCAATCATATCTTATAAATAGCATGCACTCATTGTAATGGAGGGGTCTTGAATAAAAATCGAAAGAACGTGAGGTTTTGCTTCTTCTCTTGGTTTTTCAAGAATTGTGAACTTATCAGAAATTCTTTCTTGTGGCGTTCAAATTTTATACCTTCGGTTCGTGATTCAGTTATAATCATTGGGTTGAGGTCTATTACTTACACTTTTGGTTCGCGTTTCATTTATAAACATTGGGTCGGGGTTTCTATCAAAATCTGAATTTTAGCTTTCTTGGGCAAGTATTCCATTATTATTTGTTGGGTCTCAAAGTGTGTCAATTGAGATTCGCATCACAACCATCTACTGCCACCACCACCACCACTACGAACAAACCCAAAAAAAGCTACCAAAACTCAAACAAGCTACCACTAAATTAAACATTTAAACAAAACACATCAACCCATTAAGCAAAAACTCATTCTTAAAATAAAAAAAAACTCCAACAACTAAATTAAACACTTAAAAAAAAAAAACCCATTAAAAGGAAAATAAAAAACAATCATAAACTTCAAATAAATACTCAAAATCCAGTGATCGGTGAGGTTGAGCCCATCATCGGCGGGGTTTAGTGAAATGAGAAGAGAGAGTAATTTATGAGGTGAATAAATACAGAGGCATTTGGAGATGGGTGAGATGGGTAAATTGGCGGAGGCATTTGGAGAGAAAGAGAAAGGCTTGGTGCAATGAGGCTTATGAGCTTTGGCAAGAGAGAGACAGGATGAGAGACCGTGTGAAGAGAGAGAAAACGCTAATATTTTGGATTAAAATATAATATAATCTTTTACAATTGTGCTATAGTACCATCATAAATTTATGATGGTACTGTAGCACAATTGTAAAAAAATTTATAATTGAGAGACTGGGTAATGCTCACTTTTGGGGCTTTGATGCTAAAATATACCTACATATGGCATTTGAGAGACCAGATACTAATATATATATATATATATATATTAATAGGCAAAACTTAGAGAAAGTATAATTAGAATTTCAAATTAGAGTTCAACTTTACGTCATGTGTCTTAAATTATTTATTTTTAGAGAGAGTTTTATTTCCTAATTATCAAATGTGGGACTACATCATAAATGTTCATCCAAGTGAGTTATTGAGTACAAAAACCAAAGAATCTAGAATAAATAAATCGTAAAAAAAAAAAAAAAAAAAGTGTGCTTCAAAATAACAAAAATTAAGAATTAACAAATAAATAAATAAACATGGATAGTTTACATTTTATCCATACTATTATTTAAGGGGCTTCTCCTGTTTGGATTCATCAATTTTGATGTCTAAAATACCCTCATCATACCCACTATAAATTTTTAACTAACGATGATAAATATGTAAATTAAAACTCCTATACTTTAAGACCCACAAATTCACGTACGCTTTACCAGTTTCTCTCATTCTTCTTCAGATTGAAAACATTCAGTTTAGCTCTACATCTTCTTCTTTCTTCTTCTTCTACTTTTAGATTTGTTTTCTAAACAATTTAAACGGACTTTATCAAAGGCTCCAACACTTTTCGTGTTCTATTTTTTACCAGTTACTCTTTATTTTTATTTTTATTTTTGTTTATCATTGACTTTCTTTGAGTTCTTACCTGCCATGGTTGCCAAATACTTACCCATGAGTGAATGTGATTAGGGATTCAAAGGTGTTTGATGGTTGCTTATTACCCGTGGGCCGTGCCTGACATAGAAATTTCAAACAAGAGGGTTTGTACTTGAACCGGCTTCTTGATAAAGGATATTGGTAAGAATCTTTCTTTTTCATTTTGCTAACTCTCTTTTGGTTTGTTTGTTTGTTTGTTTGTTTTTGTTTTTTTTTTTTTTTTTTTAAGAATTTACGCTTTTTAAAAAAACTTTTTAGGAGTAGGAATTTAAGGTTTTTATTTTATTTTTCTAAATCTCTTCTTCCCTATTTGAAAAGTATTTAATTTCTATTTACATTTAGTTACTCCTTAGTCCTTCCTTTTTCTTTTTTTTTTTAAATCTTTTTTATAGGGAAGTATGTTGGGTTACTTTAAAGAACATAAAGGAAAAAAAAAATTCTCATATCAAAATCATGGTTTTTTTAAATCTTAAACAAAAATAATTAAATTTAAAACAAAGTGATAAACATCAATTAGTCATAGATAAACTTCTCGATTCCTAAAGTACTCTACTAATAGATTTCTTTAAATTCTAATAAATTTTTTCATAATGTCACACTATTTTGCCTCTTTTTTTCTTTCTTTTTTTTTTTTAATTTTTTTCACGTTCGGACTTGCTTTTTTTTTTTAATTTTTTTTTTAACTTTCAAAAATAGAAATCCTTAAATTTAGGTTTCTTTTCACGTTCTATTTTGTTTTTTTTTTTAATTTTTTTTTCATGATCTGGTTCATCCGGTACCCGTAAGGATTGGTTTTTTTTTTTTTTTTTTTGCTATATATTTTTAGGTTCTTTTTCATTATGTAAGTGTAGGGACACGATTTTTAACGACCCAAGGATGACGTTAGGCTCGTGTGTAAAGGGCCCGAACAATATGATTTGTAGAAAGTGGGTTTGGAAAGGCTTGCCTTTGGGCACTGGGTTTCGGTTTGGTCCCGGTTTCATGATCGCATACAAAGATGGGTTTGGACTGTATAGCTGAGCCTTGCATCAATGTGGTTTGAAAGGTTTGACTCCTCGGAATTAGTCCGAGGAGCATTACATTCTCACCATTCCTTTTTCTTCTTTCTCCTGGGGCCTTCCCTCCTCCTTCTCTTTCTCCTCCTTTTTTCCCTTTTATACTAGTATTAGATTTCCCTTCTTCATCTACGTGTCAGTTTCTCCTTGTTTGGGGCGATTACTCATCCTATCAATCTTCACGCCGCAGTGGTTGGGAAAAAGCGGATAGCATGGTATGGGGTATGGGTTTGTTAGGTCTTTGGGCTCCACGTTATGGTGTTGGCGACTTTCTAGCTTGTCTTGCTCTTGTCTTGAGTTTGTCCTTTTCTTCGGACGTTTTGTGAGGCGTTGAGCGTGAGGTTATCCTCGGCTATATTATTGGGCCATCAAGGGGTTCTCCTCATACCTCCTCGGCAGTAGGGCTCCTCGGCTTGGGTTTTGGACCATTAATGTGAAGTGGGCCGGAATTCCAAATTTCAGGCCCCACAAGAAGGATTAGAGTTTTTTTTTTTTTTTATTTTAAGGATAGAGGTCACACCAATTCTCCAAGTTGATCTTTTTTATTTTCCTAAAATTTAGCTTTTTTATTTTCTTTCAAAAACAAATATCCTAAAAATTAGGTTTTTTTGTTTTGTTATATTTCTTTTCACGTTCATTCTTATTCTATACATATGGATGAGTTTTGTTTTGGATAGAATTATTGGTGTAGGTTATTGTGGGATAAGAATAGGTTTTTTTTTTAATTTTTATTTAACTTACGGTGGGTTTTTGTTTTGATAATTAGGGTTGTTTTGAAAACATGAGTTAGTGGGGGAGTGGGTTTTTTTTTTTTTTTTTTTTTTTTTTTTTTTTTTTTTTTTTAAATACTTATCCTTATCCCAATCTTTTCAAATACTACACTGTGGAGCCCGGCCCAAAATAATGGGCTAGTTAAATACAGGCCCATCCGAGAAGCATCATGTCCGAGGAGGAGTTATAACCAAAACATTATTCAAACCCAACTGCGGTAAAATAAACCTATCCGAGAAGTAACACCTCCTCGGACACCACGAAGTCCGGATCAAAAGCTCGCCTCAACCACTGCAGCTCATCCTCCGAGTATATAAAAAAAGAATAAGACCCAAAATATCTCATGGAAAGCTGCTGCTACCACATTAAATGTGCCACAACCACTCTCTTGGCCGCATTAATGAGGAAAAGACCCTGAACAAGTATTACCTTGGCCACCGCAACTCACAAAGGAGTGATAAAGGTGTCTCGATAGGACAGTGCTCAAGTGGGGGCTTAGATGATCAACAAGTGTAAGGTTCGAGATAAGAATGAGAGAGCTATATAATGTAAGAGAGTCCCTCAAAGAAAGGGATGGAAAAAATCGTATTCGGTATTCGGAAATAGAACTTTTTGTGGAGTATCCATCCTGGTATTTTTATACTTGCAACAACATTCTCCATACCTTAGGCCGACTAGGTTCACTCAAGCTAAGTTCTTTAACCCATCCTCTACAAGTATTCATTGTGAGTTGTATCTTGGGCCAGGGCTCGATCAAAAGGGTTTGGGCCAGAAATCGTGCAACTACAATTGGCGCCGTTTGTGGGAAGAACTACGAGATCGCCTAGCACAACTGGTCGAAGTATGGCGTAACTAGGCCCACACCAGGAGAATCCTCACCAGTCAAATTCCCAACGACACAACCCACCAAGTCCCGGAGGCAAAATAACCCCACCAACCCAAGGCGGCGGGGGGGAATCGTGAGGGAAGTGTGCATACTATTCGGACGAGCCAAAGTCACACTCGAGACAGGCAATCACGTGTCCTAGAGGCGAAATAGTCATCGGGCCATGCAAATGGGAGATAGATGACCTGAAAAGGGAGTTACGACGTGTGCGGCGAAAAACGATCCCCCTCGACTCGAGGCGAGTCTTCTAATGCGGAGGATGCGAGTTACCGAAGGAGGAGGTCAAGGACTCCCCAAGTGAAACTTTTTCCTACGAAAGGGAACCACGCCCATGCGGAAATATGAGAACCCATCCAAAGAAGGGTTCGTGTAACGATGTTATGAAGAAGGCGTTGGATCGGTATCGAGATCACCCTTCACGTATAGAATTGAAGGGGCTAAGCTGCCCCGATGCTTCAACCAACCGGCGTTCGTCATTTATAATGGCCAAGTAGACCCCGTAGAGCATGTGAGCCAGTTTAATCAGAAAATGGCAATCTACTCCCAAAATGAAGCCCTAGTGTGCAAAATCTTCCCATCCAGCTTAGGATCAATGGCGATGAGGTGGTTTAACAATTTGAAGACAAATTCCATAGGCTCCTACAAGCGGCTCACTCGGGCTTTTCTGCTCCCGTTTTATCACAAACACCAGAGTCCCTCGACCCCTTAGTTCATTATTGTCCTTATCCATGCACAAAGAAGAAACCACGAAAGCATACTCGGATAGATATTGGGAAGTGTATAACGACTTAGATGACAACCATGATGATGTTGCTATCAAGACGTTCAAAAGCGGCCTCCCCACCGAGCACGGCTTGAGAAAATCCCTCACTGGTAAACCAGTTGCCGACGTTCATCGGCTGATGGATAGGATCGATAAGTACAAAAGGGTGGAGGAAGATCACCTGCAAGGAAGGGGAAAGGAGAAGGTCATTCCCCCCAAAGCAAATGACTTTAGGTCGGAACGGTATAACCCTAGCCAGCCGAGGAGAGATTTCTCACGATAGGCTAGATAGAGCCACCCACAAACAGTGAATGCCGTGTTCGGGAGCCGATACAACAAGTCTTGGAGAAAGTAAGAAACGAGCCCTACTTTAGATGGCCGGGGAAGATGGCGGAGACCCTTCAAAACGTAATCGGGACCTATCTTGTCACTACCATCGGGACCATGGGCATACCACTAAGGACTGCGGAACCTATGGAACCACCTGGATCGGTTGGTCCGAGAAGGGAAGTTGCGTCACCTTCGCACCCCTCGGCGGACATCCCGGTCAAGCAATGCCAGAGTCTCGAAAGGATGTGTCCTTAAGACCCCCTACTGAAACGATACATGTTATCCTCGCCGCACCAGGAAGAACAGGGCCACCCATCCCTGGGGTAATGGTCGTAGATCGGCTCTACTCCGAGGACAGGCAAAGGGGCCCCAAAAGATCGAAAAGGCGAAGCTCTTTGATACTGGGATTCTCAAACGAGGATAAGAAGGGAACTATTCAACCTCACGATGACGCCTTGGTGGTTACGCTAAGAATTGGAGGCTTCGATGTGAGAAGGGTGTTAGTAGACTCGAGAGCGCGGTAGAAATAATGTACCCTGATCTATACAAGGGGCTGAACCTCAAGCCTGAAGATTTGGCGACTTATGATTCCCCCCTTCTCATCTTCGAAGGGAGGATGGTTACACCAAAAGGGTAGATCCGGCTACCCGTGCGGACTGGGTCGGAGGTGGTGGAGGTAAATTTTATCATGGTCGACGCTTATTCCCCTTACACCGCGATAGTTGCCAAGCCGTGGATCCACGCCCTAGGAGCCGTATCCTCCACACTCCACCAAAAAGTAAAATACCCATCCAGAGGGCAAGTAGAAGAAATCCGAGGAGATCGGGACGTGGCCCGAAGTGTATGGTTGCCGCCATCCTACATCGGCCCGTTGCCGAGTCTTCGACCCCACGAGCTCATAGCAACCAGCCTCCTCGGCAGGGGCAAGGGGATGAGCTAGCCGAGGAGATCAGTGTGAAAATTTGGAAAAGATCGCTATCAACAACAACCCGGACAAGTTTTTTCAGGTCGGCTCTGAGTTGCCTGCTCAAGAAAAAGAGGAACTGGTCGGATTTCTCGGAGGAAATGTCGACGTGTTTGCGTGGGACGCCTATGACGCCCGGGGTTGATCCTAGTCTTATTTGTCACCACCTTAACGTCAACCCGTCTTCCACTCCGAAGAAGCAGCCACCCCGACGCCCTTCAAAGGAACACGCTAGTGCCGTGAGAGACGAGGTGGCAAAACTGAAAAAAGCAGGGGCTATTAAAGAGGTCTTTTACCCCAAATGGTTGGCAAACACGGTGGTAGTAAAAAAGAAGACAGGTAAGTGGAGGGACTTCGTGGACTCCAAAGGACCCATTCCCCCTACTCCGAATAGATAGGTTGGTGGATGCAACCGTAGGCCATCCTCGGATGAGCTTCCTGGACGCCTTCCAGGGGCTATCATCGATCCCCCTTGCGCCAGAAGACCAGGAGAAAACGGCTTTCATGACGCCCATCGGAAATTATCACTATAAGGTGATACCGTTTGGACTAAAGAACGCAGGCTCAACCTACCAGAGAATGATGACCCGGATGTTCGAACCACAACTGGGCAAGATCATTGAGGTTTACATAGACGATATGGTTGTGAAGAGTAAAAAGGTGTCCGAGCACGTGAAAGACCTCGAAGAAATCTTCGCTATCTTAAGAAAACACCGGTTGCGGTTGAACGCTTCCAAATGTTCATTCGGGGTTGGGTCGGGGAGATTTCTGGGGTACATGGTAACCCATAGGGGAATAGAAGTGAGCCCCGATCAAATCAAAGCAATAAACAACTTACGGGCTCCTCGGAACCCGAAGGAAGTGCGAAAGCTCACCGTATGATTGCAGCATTAAACCGGTTTATATCGCGGTCAGCGGATCGATGCCGACCATTTTACCTCTTGATAAATAAGTGGAAAGGGTTTGAGTGGTCGGAGGAGTGTGTTCGGGCTTTCCAGCAGCTTAAGGAATATCTGTCACGACCCCCCATCATGTCCAATCCTGAGGCGGACGAGGTGTTGTTTGCGTACATCGCCGTAGCTCCCCATCTTTGTAAGCCTAGTACTATCTGGGATGATAATGGGGTGCGGCGACCAGTATACTATGTGAGCAAATCATTACACGGCCGAGGTGCGATATCTACCTCTAGAAAAGGCAATTAAGCGGTAGTACATGCCACCCGGAGCTCCCTCATTACTTTCAAGCGCATACGGTTATCGTTCTCACCTAGCTTCCCCTTCCGAGCGATGTGTGACGCCGACTACACCGGAAGGATCGCCATGTGGAGTGCGCTTTTGGGAGCCTTTGATATTAAATATATGCCCAGATCCTCCATCAAAGGTCAAGTCCTCGCGGACTGCAGCGAGTTCGCCGAACCCTCTATAGAAACAATAACCGAGAAGAAAGACACGAATGGAAAACCGGTTGGTGTAATTTCGGCAAGAAAGGCCTTGCATTGGAAGGTCTACGTGGATGGCGCGGCCAACCAGAGAGGATCCGGAGTTGGGATAGTTTTAGTATCACCAGGCGATGCCGCCATTGAAAAATCACTGAGGCTCGGATTTTCGACTCACGAACAATGAAGCCGAATACGAGGCCTTGCTCCAAGGGATGATAATGGTTCAAAAACTAGGCGGAAGAGTAATAGAAGCATTCTCGGACTCCCGGGTTGGTCGTCGGACAGGTGATGGGTGAGTGGAAGCCGAGAGACACTAGGATGCGGGAGTATCCGGGACAAGTCAAACGCTGCGCAGACGAGTTTTGAGTCATTCAATCGACGCATGTTTCCCGAAGTGCAAACACTCATGCGGACTCACCGCCACTCTTGCCACGTCCTCGGCGCATGACCTGCCACGAATGATCCTCGTAGAAGATCTAATCGGGCGAGTCCGTCGGCAAAAACCGCCCAAGTCCATCAGTTAGACGAGTCCCAACTGGATGGACCCCATAAGGAACTTCCTCAAGACGATATCTTACCGGGAAGAAAAACTAGAAGCCGAGAAGATACGTAGAAATGCTCCTCATTTACGGCTATCGAGGGACCGCAAACTATATCGGCGCTCCTACTCTGGATCGTACTTACTCTGCGTACATCCGGAAGAGTCCGAGTCTTTACTTGAAGAGTTGCATGAGGGAATTTGTGGAAGTCACACCGGAGGAAGATCGCTGGCGCACATGGCACTCACCCAAGGATACGGATGGCCGAAAATGCAGAGACAGGCCCGGGAATACGCTAAGAAGTGCGATCATTGCCAAAGATTTGCCCCGAATATCCACCAACCCGGAGGGGTTCTCAACCCACTCTCCAGCCCATGGCCGTTCGCACAATGGGGTCTTGATATTGTCGGACCTTTCCCCAAGGCTGCGGGGAACAAGCGATACATAATAGTCGGAACCGATTACTTCACTAAATGGGTGGAGGCTGAACCTTTGTCCAACATTAGGGACGTGGATGCCCAGAAATTCATCTAGAAGAACATTATCACCCACTTCGAAACTCCACGAACACTCATTTCCGACAATGGTCTTGATTCGACAAGAAAAGTTTTAAGGAGTATTGCCGCGAATTCGGGATCATTAATCGATATTCCACCCCCGCATACCCCAAAGGAAATGGGCAAGTCGAGGCCGTGAACAAGGTCATAGTGAACGGATTGAAGAAAAGATTAGATGAGGCAAAGGGAAGATGGGTAGAAGAGCTCCCGCGTCTTGTGGACCTATCGGACAACGCCGCGGCGTTCAACCGATGAAACCCCTTTTCAATGACTTATGGGGCTGAGGTCGTGCTCCCAATCGAGAACAACTTCCCCACACGAGGTCTAGCTCGTTTACCCCAAGCGATAACGACGAGTTCTTTGGGAAGAAGTCTAGACCTAGCCGAGGAAAAGAAGGGAAAAAGCCACGATTCATATGGCCTATTACCACCAAAAGTCGAGACAAGGGTATGATGCCAACGTCAAGGCTGCGACCTCTAGGTCCGGGTGATCTCGTGATGAGAAAGATTCTCGGCAGCGAAAAACCCCTCTTGGGGCAAGTTGGGGCCCAATTGGGAAGGACCATACCGTGTCACATCCGTGGCCGGGATAGGCGCTTACTACCTAAAAGACCTGGATGAAAAAACCGTACCTCGACCATGGAATGTAAATAACCTCAGAAGATATTGTTATTAATGAAAATGGCTCCGCCCATGTTTTGTTTCGTGATTATCCTTTGCCTGCTGATCTATCTACGACTATTCATAGTTTTAAATAGAACCAAAGTCCCGCATGGCTCCTCGGACCCACGACTTTGGGGAAATTATTACTCATGACAATTTATACAAGTTTTAAATGAACCTAAGTCCCGCATGGATCCTCGGACCACGAGACTTAGGGGAAATTATACTTATGGCGACTATTCATAGTTTTAAACAGAACCAAAATCTTGTATGGCTCCTCGGACCCACGACTTTGGGGAAATTATTACTCATGACAATTTATACAAGTTTTAAAATGCAGAACCTAAGTCCCGCATGGATCCTCGGACCACGAGACTTAGGGAAAATTATGACTTATGGCGACTATTCATAGTTTTAAACAAAACCAAAATCTGCATGGCTCCTCGGACCACGACTTTGGGGAAATTATTACTCATGACAATTTATACAAGTTTTAAATGGGAAGTCCCGCATGGATTCTCGGACCACAAACTTAGTGGAAATTATTACTTATGGCGACTATTCATAGTTTTAAAATGAAACCAAAATCCCGCATGGCTCCTCGGACCACGTACTTTGGGGAAATTATTACTCATGACAATTTATACAAGTTTTAAATGAACCTAAGTCCTGCATGGATCCTCGGACCACGACTTAGGGGAAATTATTACTTATGGCAACTATTCATAGTTTTAAATAGAACCAAAGTCCCGCATGGCTCCTCGGACCCACGGACTTTGGGGAAATTATTACTCATGACAATTTATACAAGTTTTAAAACAAACCTAAGTCCTACATGGATCCTCGGACCACGACTTAGGGGAAATTATTACTTATGGCGACTATTCATAGTTTTAAATGAACCAAAGTCCTGCATGGCTCTTCGGACCACGACTTTGGAGAAATTATTACTCATGACAATTTATACAAGTTTTAAATGTAAACCTAAGTCCCGCATGGATCCTCGGACCACGAGACTTAGGGGAAATTATTACTTATGGCGACTATTCATAGTTTTAAACAGAACCAAAGTCCCGCATGACTCCTCGGACCACAGACTTTGGGGAAATTATTACTCATAACGATTTATACAAGTTTTAAAAAGAACCTAAGTCCTGCAGGGATCCTCGGACCACGGACTTAAGGGAAATTATTACTTATGGCGACTATTCATAGTTTTAAACAGAACCTAAGTCCTACATGGCTCCTCGGACCACGGACTTAGGGAAAATTATTACTCATGACAATTTGGGAAACTATTGCCTAAGGGAAATCGTTTTAAGGCGTGCGCGATCCGGCACCGTTGCAACCCTCATTCAAATTCGCTACAAGACATCCTCTTCACCTTGACCGTTTATATCATTATCGGCGTTAAAAAAAAAAAAAAAAAAAAAAAGGAGGATAGTGCTAATAAAAATCCATGAAAATGAAGGAAACATTCTATATTAATATCCCGAGATCACTACAAAAAGAGAGGTCCGTACAAAAAAGTGCAAAAACATGACGACTCTCGTTCAAAAAAAAAAATATATATATATATAACAACATAAAAAGGAAATATAAAAGTTAAAAAGCCTAAAATCTAAGCCTTGGCAGAGGATCTTCTTTCTTCTCTGCTAAGGAAGAGGAGCCTCGATGGTAGGGTCCGTGGCCGAATCCTTCGAGTTGCCAGGCATGGGGACGGCATCCGGCACCGTCAAATCCTGCTCGATCGCTGCTGCGACGCCGTCGTCGGATTCTCTCGGATCTCCCGAGGGTAGAAGACGCTCTCAGGCAGCCTTAACGCCGAATCTGCAGGAACTCCCGCAGCATCAAGGGCGTGAGCTCATGAGATGCTGCGGTAATCCCTACACACCTCGGGGATCTCCTCGGATAGCCTGGCCTCCGTTTCTTGGACCCCAAGTCGGGCGAGCGGCATTCTTTTCAGCCTCCGTAGTCTCTCGGATCAGCCGAGCCTCCTCTCTAACCCGCCGCAGCTCACCCTCGACTTTTTGCGGAGCGGTCTTAAGATCCAAGATCGCCTGCTTCTCGGTGGCGAGGTTGATCTGGGTCGAATATAGCTCTTTGCGCGATCCTCCGCTTTGGGTCTCGACACTCTTTGACCGGCCTCGGCGCTTTGCGCTGTCTCTCCGACTCCTTGAACTTCTCGGTAAGTTCAAGGTGATCCCGCTGAGGGACCCCAAGGCTTTCTCCATCTCCGTCCGAGATCGAGCCTCGGCCTCGGCCCGACTTCGATTATCACGACAAAATTCCTCGACCATAAAAACCTGCTGAGTAATCTGCAAACGAAACAAAATCGGTTCAGAATTTGGCGGGGTTAAATAAGTCAACAAAACAATAAAAGGATTACTTACCATCGCAAGATCCCTTTTAAGGGATAGGAAAATCTCGGGTTGAGAGAACCGCCTATAGGCCTCCATATCCCGAGGGAGCAAGAGAGGTTGCTCTAAGGCATCGACCCACATACCCCGCTCGGCCCCGGTTGTACTCTCGGATCGACGAGTTGTAAGGGAGAGCAACCCCATCCAACTCCAACTTAGGACTCCACATGCGCGGGGTAGCGCGCACCTCAGCGCGGTTCTCCTCGTCCCTGCTCTCAGAGGAGTTTGCCCTCTTACTCCTCTGTCCCTTGGCGACCTTTTTTGCTGCTTAGTAGGTCGGGTAACCAGCTCACCCTCTCCTCGGGGATGTCAACCTGCCTCTTCTTTTTTCGGTCGGGGATAGCCTTGAGGCCGGGATCGATAGGGACCCGAGGGGCAATAGGAGGCGGGTCTGGGTTTGCGCTTTGGCGGGCGCCGAGGACCGACCCTTGCCTCGGCTAGACATCAACTCCCTTAGAGACTTTCCCATATCACCTCCTTCTCTCGTCCGAGGAGTCTTCCGAAAGCAGGTTATAATAATTGGACCACCGACCACGGAGTTGCGGTCCTGCTCTCCTTCGAGGATCGAAAAGCTCAACCACGGGATCTTGTTTGAACTTCCTCCTCGAAATAAAACTCGTCTATTTCTTCCTCAAGGGAAAGACGAGATGATTGATGTGCCCCTCAACTGAACAAAGAACACCAGGCTCTTCCGGCGGAGGTAGTTGCTCGGCTATACGGGGATGCCGAACGCCGGGTAGTACGACTAGTGGAAGATCACGTTGAGCTAGGAACCCGTTTTTGGATACGTCAATCCTAGCCAACCTCGGACTGCCAGCCCTTATGGCGTGACCAACAACTTGAAAAGAGCGGCTTAGAGGTTGATAGCCCAAAACCGGATGAGCCGCACGTAGTCGTCCGTCCTCGGCAACGTAAATCTCCAACCTCAGAAGATAGTTCAGCGTCGGCACATTCACGAAGTTTATCCGGGGAGCGACGTGAACTTTATCTGCAAACATCCAAGAAAAGTGAGGTTAATACATGAAATTCTCCAAGTGTAAGGAAAGCAAGAAAAATAACCCCCCAATGCTAAACCCTATCCCCAAAAGGATTGGCCCTAAAGACGCCGCACCTGGGATTCCCGCCCTGGTCGGACAATGAATACCGTCGAACCACTCCCCCGAAGCAATAAGAAAATCATTCTTCACGGTCTTATTGGAGACTGGAAGACAAGAGATCAATCTAACCACCTCGGATCGGGATTTGAGATAATACCCTCCACTCTCGAGGCGATGACACTCATACGGATAAGCCACGTCGTGCCAAGTGAGGCCTAGATTCATCCGCTCGTCTAAGACACCTACACAACCTAGTATCTTGAACATATTAGGGGCACACTGATGCGGCGTCAACCTATGGTTGGACAGTACTCCCTTGTGATCCTACGCATGGGAAGTGTCATCCCTCCCTCTATGAAAGCGATCATGGGGATAACAACTTCTCCCTCGCCTCTATCTGTCAATACTCCCTCAAGAGGACAAGATCTGCAGCCCCACACCCCGGGAAATGTGGTATTTTTCCCTAAAGGCCTCCATAGCGGTCGGAGTATTTACTAATTTTTCGAATCTACCCATCCGAGCTGTCTTGGAAGAATGAAAATAAAGACCAAGGGAAAAATAAAGTCCGAGGAGGAAGTCGAAGCGACAAAGCGAACGGAACTTACAGTATCTTCTCAAATGCCCAATGAGGAAATCGGAAAGCTCTTCTATGGAGGGCGCCTCGCAAAATGACGACGAAGATCTCAAGGAAGGATGTGCTTAAGGATTTCTCGGCGCTGGGAGTTCTCTGGAGGTCTCTGTTCGATGTGCGGATAAAAAAGAGAAAAAGGGAGCCAGACTGACATCTTATATAGCCAGGAAGAGAGAGAGAAGATCAACCTCGCTTAAAAAGTCGAGAAGTAATGATGGCCGTTCGATCCACGTTTCACCGTTGGATGAAGGGGACAAGAAACCTCCGGGAAGTAAATGGCCGCGCCTCGTAAATTGTAGCGCGTCCAAATGTAATCGCCGCACGCGCGCCCCAGGCCTTCCTTACCTCCATCCTCTCATCGACATCAAAACCCCGTTTTTCTCCTCGGAAGGAGATAAAAACCGGAGTTTTGAGGGGCTATTGTGGGGCCCGACCCAAAATAATGGGCTAGTTAAATACAGGCCCATCCGAGGAGCATCATGTCCGAGGAGGAGTTATAACCAAAACATTATTCAAACCCAACTGCGGTAAAATAAACCTATCCGAGGAGTAACACCTCCTCGGACACCACGAAGTCCGGATCAAAAGCTCGCCTCAACCACCTGCAGCTCATCCTCCGAGTATATAAAAAAAATAAGACCCAAAATATCTCATGGAAAGTGCTGCCACCACATTAAATGTACCACAACCACTCTCTTGGCCGCATTAATGAGGAAAAGACCCTTGAACAAAGATACCTTGGCCACCGCAACTCACAAAGGAGTGATAAAGGTGTCTGATAGGACAGGTGCTCAAGTGGGGGCTTAGATGATCAACAAGTGTAAGGTTCAGATAAGAATGAGAGAGCTATATAATGTAAGAGAGTCCCTCAAAGAAAGGGACGGAAAAAAGCTGTATTCGGTATTCAGAAATAGAACTTTTTGTGGAGTATCCATCCTGGTATTTTTATACTTGCAACAACATTCTCCATACCTTAGGCCGACTAGGTTCACTGAAGCTAAGTTCTTTGACCCATCCTCTACAAGTATTCATTGTGAGTTGTATCTTGGGCCAGGGCTCAATCAAAAGGGTTTGGGCCAGGAAATCGTGCAACTACATACACCATGTTCAAAAAATAAATTACAATTATTTCTTATCTCTTAAACAAAAAAATGCACATTTATCCTTTTTATTTGTTTGAAAAAATAAAATCACGTACTACTTTCAAATACGATTATTGAAATCACATTTTAAAAAATATCTCACGTTCATCTCTTTTTTCAAAATTATCTTTCTTAGATCGGACTTTTATTTTGTTCCAAAATACCCTTAAAAAATAATCAGTAACTCCTCTTAGAATTAGGGTCAACAATGTCAAACACCACTCAACCTCCCCTTAAAAACATAAACTCGGTGAGCATATGCTTGATTTGAATTTAAGTTATCATAAATTTTTTTTTTTTTTTTTGGATAGCATGTTATCATAATGTTGTATATGCTATAAAGTTCCTATTTGTAATTAAAAAAAAAAGTAATACATTTTAAAATGTGAAAATAGGTTAATGGCAAATGTAGTTGGAAAGCAATTAGAATGGGGAACAAAAGATATTGCTACACCAACTTTTTCACCATAGCTTGCGTAGTTTGGATATGATTTTTTTTACGATGTTTCTAATGTAGTGAATTTATATACGTTTCTTTTGATGTAAATATTTCAAATTCCTTACATTGATCCATTAACTTCTTAATAATAGATTGCATAAACATTTGCACACACTATTTTAAACTGATTATAATTACAAGATCATATTATACATTTTCACTTGATGAAAATTTTTTATTATTTATTTTGATAGTCTAAAAATAAACACTAATCACATATTCTTTGTTATTGGAAAAACTAGCCTTTAAGCATGTGCGTTGTGCATGCTTAGTGACTCTTCTATTTTTTTCGGTAAAAGTTAATAATTTGCAACTATTATAATTTGAGATTATTACATTTTCCTATCACACACACACACACACCAAAAAAAAAAAACCTAGGTGTGTAATGAATATTATATGTTTTTTAGTGATTTTTTCTTTCTTTCTATCACACCTTTAGGTTTTTTTGTGATTGGAAAATTTAGTAATCTCAAATTATAATAGATGCAAATTATTAACTTTTACCCAAAAAATAAAAGAGTCTCTCAGCACGCACATGATTGCATTTGTTAGTGATTTTCATATATTTATTTTTCCTAACAAACAACAAATCACTGTCAAGAGCAATGAGGTTTCCAACATCCATAAGAATAAAGACAAAGGAAAAATGAAGGACGATGTGATCTCTAACACTCATGCCAACAGAGACAAACAGAGAATGAAAATCAAGGACAATGTGGTTTCCAACATCCAAGAGCAAAAAAAGATACGAAGAAAAAAAATCAAGGACGATGCAATCTTCAACACCCAAAACAGTAAAGACAAACAGAAAATGAGAGTCAAGGATGATGAGATAATAAAGCAGGTACAAATCATTACCACGTCTACTTAAAAACAAACAAAAAAAAAAAAAAAAAAAAAAAAACTTAATTACATAGTTTTTATTTAAATTTTTTTAAAAAAATTTGGTAATTAAATGATAGTTCTTCAAGTCCCAAGATGAAGTAGACCATTTCACATACATGGAGCTATGTAATATCATCACAAGGTCAGTTCAAATATTTCATTTTACAAGTTTATGCTTGATGTTTATTGTGTTTGTCATTATTATGTATGTTTTAAAGTCTCTATTAATAACACAAACTAACATATTTTGTATCATAGGTTCATGGCAAATGTTTGTGGAAAGCAATTAGAATGTGAAACAAATAGCATTGCTCCACCAACTTCTCCACCGTAGCCGACATAATATTAATAAGTTCACATATTCCATGTTTCGGATGTAGTGCACTATTTTATAGTTTGACTTGATGTAAATATTTCAATTTTCTACATTGATCCACCAACTTCTTCATAATAGCTTTTGTAAAGATCATCACATGTATTTTGTAAGTAGTTTTATTGTTACAATTTTATTATGCATTTTCAATATATGCACTATTTTTAAGATTTATTCAGAGGATCTTTTTTTTCCTCCCCCTAAAGATTAATACTAAATTATTGCATCATCTTCCAATCAATAACATGTTGATTACTGCATAAAAAAAAACAAATTGGCAAAAATGGATAATAATTACGGAATAGTAGCCTTTGAGCACGCGCTCATGCGCGTGTTCAGAGGCTTTTCTATTTTTTGGATAAGAGTTAATTTAGAGCATTTATTATAATTTGGGATTACTACATTTTCCAATCACAAAAAAAAAAAAAAAAAAAAAAAAAAAAAAAACTAGGGGTGTGATGAGTATCATGTGTGGAGAAATAATTTTTCATCACACTCCTAGATTTTTTTATGATTGGAATATGCGGTAATCCCAAATTATAATAAATGTTCTAGATTAACCATTACCCAAAAAATAGAAGAGTCTCTAAGCACTCACAGTAGCGCGTGCTCGAGAAATTATAGAGTCCTCTGGTAGACCACGTCACTTGTCCATCATTCCATTAAAAAACTTCCATTTGTTTAAAATTGTTGAGTTAGTAATTAATTTCTGTTTAAAAAAAAATTTTAACTAACAATTTTAAACAAGTGGAAGTTTTTTAGTGGAATGGTGGACCACATCACTTGTCTACTATGTGGATCTTATAATTTCTCCGCGTGCTCAGAGGCTAGTACCTAATAATATTCCTACAAGACTTTTTAAAAAGTTAACAAAATATAAGAATAACTATTAATAGTATTTAAATTATATATATAGGAATTATACTATGCATCTTATTATGTATTTTAAAGTATATCTATAGATATGCATGGGGTTATAAGTTGGTGCTCGTAAATGTGATGGATAGTTCCCTCAGTTCATTTTCTCAATCAATTATCATTAATTACAAACAAAAAAGGGTATAATGTTCCAATAGAGGTGATGATTGACCATGCCCCCTTATTTTAACACAACACCGTAGCTGCATATACGGTTTTTTTTTTTTTTTTTTACATATTAGTTTTTGAATATCTTTTTTAGTTAAAAACCTTCAGTAATTTATTTTTATATAACCTTTTTTGGATCTTAACTTTTTCAAAATCTAGTTCAAAGTAATACTCGATTTTGACAAAGTTGAAATCTATGCAATTCAATAATATATGGCAAACATGGAACTCAATTTTCTCCAACTCAAGTTCTATGTTTTTCTGAATTGCATAAAACTCGACTTTAACAAAATTGAATTCCACATTGAGTCCTTATACATGCTAATGGGCAGGTTCCTTGGTTCCCTTTTTTCTTTCTCAATGGATTATCATTAATTACATAAAAAAGTGTAAGGCCCTTTGAAAGGCTTTTCTACCCATTTTTTTTGTTTTTACAAAGTTATTCATTATATGGTCTCAAATAAAATATATTAGCTATGTAGTCTCATTTGAAACTTGAGCTTTTGCAAATCGAGTTTCAAGAGATAACTCGAGTTCCATTTAGAAAAATTTAAGTTGAGATTTCTTAAAAAAATTGTCGTAGAACTCAAATTCAAAATAAAGCTACATAATTAATACGTTTGGTTTGATGTTATTTAACGATTATAAGTTTGTAAGCAATGGGCAAAAAAATCCCTATGCATATGATGATTGATGATTTCCCCATTTTTTAACGCAACACCAATAGACCATAGCTGCGTATACACATGATGCATGGCAAAAAATAGACCCGATTCCAATGACAGTAGAAAACTCCGCTTTTACACGCAAACGCGAAACAAAAGCAACTCTCTGTCCAATCCATTACGTTACCGGTTAAGACCAGTAACCAATTCCTACAAGCCACTCCCTCCACTACCCTCTACCACGTACACCTCCACCTTTTTAACCTACCATATCCGGTCAACCCCATTCCTCCCTAGTCCTTACCCGCAATAACCGGTTCCCGAATAAATCTCCATTATAAAACCCATTTTCCCCGCACTTCGAGGCACTTCTTTCAACCTCAACCAGACTCATCGGAACGTCGTCGTTTTCTTCTCCGATTTCACTACGATTAGGGTTCTGTGAGCTCTCTCTCTCTCTTTCTCTCATCTTTTTTTTTTTTCGGGATAGAATCTGAGCCGTTGATTGCGTAGACTTTATTTTCTTGCTGGACCGTGAATACTTTTTTCTTTGATTTTTGTAGGATTTAGTACAATCTTTGTTGTTGATTCATATGTTGTTTGGATCTGTATGTCTATGTTGTTTTCAGCTATCATAGTTGAATTTCTGAAGCTTTTTATTTTTCTTTATATAATTTGAATTGACTGTTGGTGTTAATTGATTGGATAAGATTGAATTTGTTAGAGGAATTAGAGTTAATAATTGTTTTAGCTATTTCTTGGAAAAGAGAAAAGAATTATATATGTGATTGTGTAAATTGTTTGCCTATTTTTTTGATTGTTTGGTAGTATTGATGATGAGAAATGAAGTTTTTAAGATGGAATTGGATTATTTTATTTTATTTTGTTGTTCTAGATAAAATCTATGAATGATTTTTTTTTTTTTGTTGGTTTGATTGAGATAAAAGTAATATACAAATATTAGATGTATTTGTCACTGATTGCAGCAAAGTGGGTGCAAAGAAAGAAGTTCTTCAAAGGTTTTTATTTTTTTTTTATTTTTTTTTATTGTATATCAAGAATTGGATGATGAAAATACTTTTACAAATTGGGTTTCCATTTTTTTTTTTTTTTGCCTGTTAAAATGAAAGGTAGATGAGTTTTTGAGAGTATGTATTAGTAGCTAGGAAGCACGGACACGGGTACAGGTACTATGCAACAACATGAGTAATTTCTGAAAAATTATAACATGACACTGTGGGTACCAGTATGACATGGGTAACAGTATCCCAAATAAAGTGTCTGTGCATAGTAGTATGATTTATCGAGTCTCAAGCTGGTTGTTGACGGGCTATTTTTGATTTAGGGAAGTTATATCACTTCTATATTTTATTTGTTGTCTTATTGGTTTTTCCTAGTAATCGTTTGGTTATCGTATTAGTATCATGTACCTGGATCGGGTGAGAATTTTTTTATCTCTCTTTGAAGTTCTTCAACTGATGCTTGTGTATGATTTTTGTGTGGGGTTATCTTGTTTTATCTTCTAGTAACAAGAAAGAAAGCCTTACTATATCTTGAGTGGTTTTATTTTCAGAATAGCCCTCGAAGTGTTGCCTCTTTAGAGGCTTTTTGGAATTTAGTTTATTTTGTAGGATGGTGAAACAAAACTACTGTTAACTGCTATGTTTCCATAACATGTTTGACTCTAAATTAACATTTTATTGCCTTTCTGACTATCATTTTATTTTCAAATTTTATTCTGGTGAAGGTGAATTATAGGAAATAAGGACTGAATGATGGCAGATAATGAGCAGGGAGAGGAAAATCCTTCACGTGGGAATGAATGGGAGGTTGTGTCACTGACAGCATCTGCATATGCTGCTGCTCCTGGCCCAAAAGATGTTGAACTGAAGGATGATGAGAACGGTAATACTTATCGAGAGGGTAATGCAGCAGAAACATCTCATGCTTTGTTCATGTCTGGTCACTTTGTCTTTCCTCCCAATCAGCATGAGAATTTGCCATTGGAACCTGAACAAGGAGGTAAGGATGTGGCATCTGAATTTGATATCAATGAAGATGGTATATCTAGTGGAAAGGATGAAGAAAACTGGTCCTTGAAAGGGTTAACTGTTCCAGATGAGTTCTCAGGGATACAGTTTTTTGACGAGAAGGGTAATAGGTTATCTCTCCATGGTACAGAGTTTGAAGAAGGCACTCCTGTCCAGGGATTAAATTTGGTTGATAAAGAACAAAGTATATATAGTGCTGCTACTTATGGTTCTTTACATGGTGAAACAGCTTTTGGCGGTTCTACATTTGGTGAGAACATGGCTGTGCCTGGACCAAATGAATCTTCTGAGCAAGGCCTAGATTTTTCTCCTGATATCTCTTCATCCCCTACACCTGTGAAAGATGAAAAACATGATGGATCCAACCTTCCTTGTGGAGCCTGGTGGAAGAGAAGGGCTGCTTCTTTATATGCTCATGCAAAAGAAGCAAATACATTTTGGTCTATCTTTATAGCAGCAGCTGTGATGGGTCTTGTATTACTTGGGCAGCGATGGCAGCAGGAAAGGTGGCAGGCTATGCAACTTAAGTGGCAGATCAGCATCAATGATGGGGTAAGTTGATTGCTATTGGTTACTCCTTACTTTTCCTTTAATCATGATATTGCTTTCAACTGGGCAACATGTTCTGTTCTGCTATTTGGTAGATAAATGATTGCACCTAATATTTGTTGTTTAACATAACATGGGAATAGCTTTTGTTCTATGCATATAAATGAAAAGGGGTTAATGAACTTGGGCCTTTTTTCTTTTTTTTTTTTATTTTGTTAATTGGCATGTCCTATTTACCACTACTACTATTAATGTTATCTTTGTTCTTTCTTTATCTTTTTCTAGTTCCCTCAACTTGAATCAACTCACTCTTTCTCACTAGTGCATCTATTATGAACATGACCAAATAATGTCAAGTGACTCTCCCTCTTCTTTTCATCAATAAGGATAGTCTCCATCTTTAAGTGAATTTCCTCATTTTGAATCCTATCTCTAGGTTCGTCTGGCATCAACTTATTTGGCTTTTGTTGAAAGTTGGTTAATATATATTTGTACTTTGAAATAGTGAGAAAAAGTGAGTTTTCCATAAACAAAATAAGCTAAAAGCTAAATGAAAAAGTTGTAGGCAAACAGACAGCTTATGTATATTATCATTTAGTCATCTGAACATTCTCATTTCAGCTTCACTCATTTTATGAATATGTTGCTTCTTAACAGCCTAACATTTTGTACACATAGCTTGTCTTATAGTAGTCTTATAAAAACAATTTTCTGACTTAATAGGTATTTTATTATCGCACAATACTCTCTTAATGCGCTTCTCTTTGGCAAAACAAAAATCCCTCTTCCCATTACAAAGTTAAAGAACCCCTACCCTCCCCCCAAAAAATGAGGATATTGTGATGGGTGAACAGTGTCACTTTGGTGACAGTTTTAAAAAAAAAAAAAAAAATGCAAATCAGTTTCTTCATCAATCTGGTTGCTATAAGACACATGGTTTTAATCAAATTGAATGGACTTGACATCCCTTATACTTTGATTCTCTAAGAATGTTTGGCAACGAATTATGAGAAGCTGAAGATGGTAGTGTAGGACATGAAGGTGAGTGGCATTAAGTGAGGTGGAAGATAGGTTGGGGAGTTCTGTTGATTTGGAGAAGCAAGTGGAGTTAATGGTTTGAATGTTGGGAGAGTTCGGCCATAAGAGATGAGGTTGTGGCAGGCTAGCAGCCTTGAAGAGGTTAGATCCTCTCATGTTGCATTAGCCTGTTCCTTGCCACTTTCAGGTCTGCGATGCTCGGCAGTTGCTGGTGTGGAAGTGGCAGTCAGAGAGTTGTGTGTTGAGGCAAATGATGACAAGAAGAAATTGAAAGACAGCCGGTTGGAATTTTGAGTTGTGTTTTGGAAAAGGAAATGAGATTGTTGATATTTACTAACTTCAAATTTTAATTAATGTGGCATATTTTAATTGGACTAGTGATCACACATGATAGGGGTTACATGCTTAGTTAGCATTTAATTGCCACGTGCTACGGAATTGGATGGAAGGGCTTCATTGGAAACAATATCAAAGGTTAAGGAAAAAATTGAGGATTTTAAAACTTAGGGACCAAGTTGACAATAACCCCAAGCATAGAGGAAGTAAAATGTAATTTATTAGTCTTGGGGAAAGTCCAAAAAAGCACTGTAGTTTTTATCCTTGTGACAAATTAAATCTTGTACTTTTAATCGTGCCACTTTAAACCCTATACTTTCATTATTGTGCCAAACGAAACCCCACCTATGGTCTCAAGTGCTTGGCACAATAAAAGTGTGGGGTTTGAAGTGGCACATTTAAAAGCTTGAGGTTTAATTTGTCGTAATGATATAACTTCAGAATTATTTTTAAACTAGATTCAAATCCTCTAGATTTCTTAGTGTACTCTACTAATAAATTTCCTTAATTCTTAACCATTCTTTTATGATTAAAGAGTCTAGATTTTGCTATGTCAGCATTACACTAATAATACTCTTAAAATAATATAATAATGTTTCAAACAAAATAATAAAGATTATTGTTAGTGGAATGCTGACATGGCAAAATCTAAACCATTAAATCATTAAAGAATGATTAAAATTTAAGGAAATCTATTTTGTAAGTACCCTAGGAAATCTAGAGGATCTAAATCCTTTTAAACTTTCCCTTTTAGTCTTATTACATAATTCAAGTAATAGTTGAATTTTGCATTTCTTTGTATTAGTTAATGTACTACTACATAGGAAATTTTCTCTCCTGGTTATGGGTGGATGTCAGATTGAAATACTAAACAACCCTAATGGCTTAAGTTTTTTAGAAATATAAAAGAACACTGCATCAATTTCATACATATTTCACTGCCTCCACCTGTGACTTTCTTAAAAAAAAAAAATCCTCCTTTCACAAGTTTTTCTTATGAATGAATTCTGTGTACTTAGGTTTCTCCTTATTAATGGCAAGAATGTAAGATTTATTTAATAATAAGATTTTCTTATTGCACATCAAAAAAAGAAAAAGTAAAATACTGATGTCAAGGGTAGAATGTGGTGATATCCAAATGTTTAGCCTGCATCTGTTATGAAAGAGCTACTGATGTCTGTGAAATGTTGCCAAGGTGTACAATAACTATGCACATGATATTATCATATATCATTTAACAAAGGCCTGAGTGCAGGATTTGTTGGGTTTGGTTTATACTGGTAAAAATCAAGTTGTATTAAGAAACCTAAGAGGCCAGTTGCACTGGTAAGCTCACAATACAGATTCATTCGTAACTGTTGTAGATCTACCTGTCATTTTGTTAGATAGGATTTTTCTATGTATGATTTGATCTAGATTTTAGGATGTGGCTTAAGTTTAAATAGGTTCAAATATTGTCTATAAATATCTTTTTACTCTAATGTGGCTCACTTTATTGATGATGATAAAGATTTGCATATTGAGTTCCATACTACTTGCACCTTGTTTGCCTTGCCATCTACTGACATTGATTTTTATCTTGTCTTCCCTGATGATGTTGAAAGAGGCCAGGCAGGATTTTGGGTCCCATATCTCGACTTAAAGATGTAATTGTTGGTGGCCACCGCCGTGGTTCCATCCTCAGAGGCAGCACTGCAAGTGAGATTTAAGATGATGACGAAAGATTCTACAGGGAGAAATGTTAGGGTATGAAGTGTTAGTATGTTACTGAGTGTGGTTCCACCTATTTTTCTTATGACAAGTAACATGGTACATATTAAGTTTGATATTGCTCTGTTAATGGTGGTACTTTCTTGAGTTGCTTTGTATAGATTTGGGAGGGGATTCATCTTTTCAAATGTTAAGCTGTTTATAATTTTCAGCACAAAAAGAAAAAAAAAAAAAAAAAAAAAAAGGTAGTCTGTTTGATCCATAGTACCTGTAACTGCCACCTAATTTCTTACATGGTTTCTTTTTCTTTTCACCTTTTTATTGTTTGTTTTCCTTATCTAAATTATTCATGCTTCTATGGGGGGCTCAAGAGCATCTAGTATCATTTAGAATCAAACGAGCAGATGGGAACAGGTTGGACAAAGGTTAGGCATAGCAACCTAATTTTATCATAGATAATGACCTGGAAGCCAGAAAGGTTTGAAACTAGTTGTCAGGGAGGAACATATGCGTAGATGTGGATGTGGTTACCACTTCCTGTTCGGGGATATGCTCAGCTAGAATCTGACCCTGGTTAGACATTTTGCTCTCAAGTCTTATCCACGACCATGAGTGAGAGAGATGCTATAGCATCAATTTATATTCTATGATGGGATGGTATATACCTAGTGCTATTACGTACAGGCAAATTGGCATGGATAGCATCAATAGTTGAATGGGGAGCCTGGTCAAGGTGACAAATTCAACTATAGTGTTGATTTAGGGGGTTGGGTCGTTTATGAGGCTCCTCATCGGGGGGTCATTATGATAAAAACTTATATATATATTTTAATATCCCCATTATTAAACAAGTCAGACTATTGTTTACGTGCTAAGCTAGCCAATTGGAAGGTCAAATTCCTGTCACCCGCTGGAAGAGTTGTGCTAATTTATTGATTCTGCCATTCCAGCATGCTCAATAGAACTTGCTTTGAACTGAATAAAATCAATCATAAGAACTTCTTATGGGGATCCTATCCTATGAAGGATAAAGTTTGCGAAACCAAGAAGGGATTGGGCCCTTTGGTTTATGAAACTTATGGTCATGGGTCTTTGATAATTGACAGCCCACGTCACCTCTCTAATCCTGTCCAATTAGGCACTAATTAAGGCCTCTGAATTCTATTTCTTAGATTCTCAAAATAAAAATTATATTCTTTATTGGGACACGATGGCAAAAAAAAAAAAAAAAAAAAAAAAAAGAAAAAGGAAAGAAGGAACACCTCACTTCCTGGATGGGCTAAGCTCAGCAAGGATTCTCTTCTATGGGGAACCATTATGGGCACTCAAAGATATGTGGAGTATTGAGTGTGTGACAAATAGACGTGGACATTTCTTGCTTAGAAAAAGAACTTGATTCACTGTGAGAGTTGTTGAGCTAATTAAATCAAGTAAGATTATTAATGACTTTCTAAGACCTATTGTGGATAAGTGTAGATACCTAATAGGGAAGCTTCAACAATATCCTATTCACCAAATCTACGGCCTACAGGAAAGCTATTGGTAGAGAATTTCTATTTCCAATATGACAATTGATTTTTTATATTTGTAATTTTTATTTTGAAGTGGACATATGTGATTTTAATTATTGCATTCATATAAAGGAATCAAAAGAGTTTTTTGTTAGGTCCTTTTGTAGTAGTACTTTGGGTAAAGTAATGTGTTTGAGCTTGTTAAAAGAGTGTAATTAGATGTGTGTGTTGTTTAATAGTTTGTTTCTCAAAAAAAAAAAAAAAAAGAGTTTTCTGTTAAAGAGAAAATTTTTGCTTCAACACTATACATTTTGATACACATTTAGCTTTATAGTTTACACAAGTTAAAACATATGGAAAAATACTACTAAAAAAGACTTTCTTTTTAATTATTTTAATGGTCACATTAGCATTTAGTATGCAAGTGGTGTAGTATGTTTGCCATGTAATTTATTTTTGTTAGTGAGATGACAATAAAGAATAAATTGAAAACAATTTTCATATTTTAGGAATCAAAATAGGAGCTCTGAAAAAGAAAAAAAAAAAAAAAGAGAACAAAGTGAAAAATGACCCAAAATATAAGAGTATTTCCATCGATCCATGCAAAATAAAAAAATGTATCAATTTTACACTTTTAAGCTCCAAAATCATCTATATTAGTCAAACTAAAAATGTGTATATTTGTAAAGTTGCTACAGTAATCGTATAAATTTACATTAATACTATTCACTTTGCATTTTGTTTTGGGTAAATTCCACAAACCACCCCTGAGGTTTGTGATAATATCCAACTAAGTCCAAAACATTTTAAACCTACCAATTTTGTCCTAAAAGACAATTTTGTCCCTGAACTTAAAAAAAAAAAAAAAAAAAAAGTAACAGTAACACCGTTACTCTTTTACTTTTTTTTTTTTTTTTTCACTTCTTCCTCTGTCTCTTGTCTCTTTCCTCTCCCTGTCTCCCCCGAGTTCTCCATCTCAAAACATATCCCAGAGTCACCATTGTCATTCAACCACCACCTCGCCAAACACACCACGCACCTAACCACCACGGCAACAACCCACCCCACCACCACGGTAACATCCTACCACCACCACCATGAACCTACAATGCACAAAAACCCACAAAAAAATCAAAGCAAAATTCACACAATTGAAACCCACAAAATCTGAATCCAAAAGGCAAGACCCATCCCAAAATCCATCAATAAATCAAAACTAGAAAATTCCAACCCAAAACCCCCATTGGAACCCACCTAAAATCAAAACCCATGAACCCTAAATCAACCCATCATGACCCACGCCGAACTTGAGAGACCCACAACCCACGACCACATCGGACTTGAGAGAGCCATGACCCACGACTTACGCCGAACTTGCCATGATCCACGCCAGACTTGATGCACCCACGACCCGCAATGGAGCCATGACCCATGGAGAAGACGGAGAGAATACGGGCATACGGCTTGGTCAGGTGGCTTGTAGTGGCCTATGAGGGTGGTGGCTTGTGGTGGGACCAATGATAGAGGGTCCAGCCATGGTGGCTTGGTGATGGGTTGGTTTGAAAATGAAGAACTTAGAGGAGAAAGGGGGAAAACAGAGGAAGAAGAGAGAATAAAAAAAAAGTCACGGCGTTTTTTTTTTTTTTATTTAGTTCAGGGACAAAATTGTCTTTTTAGGATGAAATTGGTAGGTTTTTAAATCTGTTGGACTTAGTTGGTATTATCTCAAACCTTAGGGGTGGTTTGTGGAATTTATCCTTTTGTTTTTTATTCTTCCTTTACGTATCTCAAGAATGAAGAAAAAAAGTAGATGATAGTTGTTGTGTGTGAAGAAAGAGAAATAATAAACAAAATCAAGAAAAAAAAATAATATTTTAATGTAACGTAGAATAAATTAGATAATTTGATGTGAAATGTTTTAAAAAATAAGTATATAAAATAGAAAAAAAAAAAAAAAAAAAAAAGAGTAAGTTCTTATACTAGATAAACATTTTACCTGATATAAATGATTTAAAGACCAAAAAAAAAAAAAAAAAAAGAAGTATTCTAGCATGCTTTAAAAAACAAGAGGGATGCACGTGAGTAAAAATAATTTTTTGCAAATTGATGTTATGAAAATAAATAGAAAATGAACATATTTCAATAATAATAATAAAATTTCTAAGAACATGTAATTATAATTACGTTACGATTTTCCATTTTGGATTTTTTTAAAAAAAAAAAAAAAATTCACCGAAAAGGGGGAGTATACTTCTTTTGTGCACTTATCTGCACCAAACAAAAGCTCATTGGCGGGAAAGTTATATTTTCCCGCATTTTCTTTTTATATTTTCTCGGCAATCTCGTCGTTTCCTCTCTTTCGCCAACTGCGTTCTTCTCGTTGATTCTGCAGTGATTCTACAATCAGGTACTCGTCGCCACCATCACCATCGAACCTTTTCTCAGAATTTTGGTTTTGCTGTTTCAGCGTTCATTTTTCTTTCTGAAATTAGGGTTTGTGGAAGCGCATTGATTAGTTTAATCAGGGACTTATGAATTGGGTTTTACTCGTTTTTGGCTCATACATGTGATTGTCTGAGATTAGGGTTCTCTCTCACAAAACGATCTGCCCAGATTTTTTTGAACCCCAAACCGTGTCTCAAACCACCTGTGGAGGAAATCTGAGAACATCGGTCATCAACGGAAATCAGTACCCAAAATTTGATTTCATGGGTTTTTTGCATTATGTTTGAATTTATTGGCTTATACATGATTTGCTATTGCTTGGATTTATGGGTTTTTTTTTTCCTCTCATTTATGTTTTTCTCTTTCACTCTGTTTGTTGATCTCATCTATAGCTATTTAATTAATCAATTTAGAGTCAATAAGCTAATTTGATTCCCTTATAGTTTCTTATCTTTTAATAAAAAATTTGGCCTCATCTCTATTTTTGCATGCCAACTGTTCGACTTAAGGCCTTCCCTCATTGATATACAAAATCAATGATATTGTTAGCACATTGTTAAGCAAAAGTGACCTGCTTTTGGGTGCAATTTGGTTGTCCTTTAATCTCCCAAGTGAGACTAACCAGGGCCATAACCATAGCACAATAGTGATGGTAAATTCGTTTGCAAAATCAGTGTGTTTGTAAAATACTTAGTATGCTGTGCAACACAACCAAGAGACAAGATGAACTCTTAAGTTTCTGGAGTCAATTTAAGTCTGTACAACCAAACTTCCTTTTTTTTTTTTTTTTTTTTCTGTGTCCGAAGTCAGCCAAACTCAAACTCATACAGAGCTTAATCCCTTTCCTTCTTCCTTCCTTCTTCTTTTATTTTTTTTCAATGCATTTTGATCCATGTGTTACAGTAATATGAGAAGTTAGAAGTGAGCTAGTTTATATTGCCAAAAATGTCGGCTTTGATTTCAATCAAACTTTTCATTTGGTAATATAATCAAACTTGACATCTTAGTAGTTAGAATTGTCCCCCTACAATAATATAACAGTTAAATAATTGATGGGGTCTGTGGAATCCACTTTATAGAAATAGAATTAATTGATTATGATTGAAATCTTGTTTGTAGTTATGAGATACAATGAACTCTAGTTGTTTATAGAGTAGCCAGGGCCTTTTGCTATGCTTTTTTTAATGCTTCCAAATTCATATGATCATATTATGTTTACTAAGCCTTAAACTTGATCATAGTCATCAATTCTTCATGATATACCAAATTAATATGAAATACAATGCTTCAAGTTGATGTTTAGGTTTGCCATCATTAATAAAGCTCCAGTTGATCCTCTCCATATATTCAATCATGAATGAGGTAGTACATTACAAACAACATATCCAGAACAGCTCTAATGCATTAGTTTTATTTTACAATCTCCCCTAGATATGTTTCAACAAACTGGGAATTCTCTTTGCCAAGTTTATTAACCAAAGAATGGCATAAGCCTTCTCTGAGTATACAACCTATCCTAAACATAACATCTAATACGTGAAGGCATGCATAATATTGCATAACATGATAATTGAATTTGAACGTGATGCCAATGGAGCAGAAGACTTTGATTATGAACAAGTGCCTGAAAGCATCCCTACAATAGTGTCACATGAGCCTATAGAAGAATTTAGTCAATTTTCGGCGTTCATTGCAGCCCATGAAAAAATTAGAAATAGAGAAAATCATTCTAAATTCCAATCAGATCTTGTTGAGCACTTGTGGCAATGATATAGCGAATCATAGAATCATCTAATTTTAAGTTTTATGCTCGCATTAATTTTTATGTCTTTAGTCTTTATTGTAATTTGAAATTTCTCTTCATTTATGTTAATCTTGTACAGGTACTCTAAAAATTTGATGTAATTTGAAATTTATCAAATCTATGTTAATCTTGAAATTTATCAAGTCTTTTTGAAAAATATGACTATTGAGAAATATTATCATTTGAAAATATGACCCTTAAAAAAAAGGCTATTGAGAAAATATAATTGTTGGAAAATTTGAAAACGTTATCATTGGAAAATTTAAAAATATAGCTGTTAGGAATTTGAAAAATATTAATTGTTAGGAATGAATAAAGAAAGATTAAAGAAAGAATAATGAAAGAAGCTTCTGGAGATGCTCTTACAATGTATATATATCCTGTTATTGAATACATTCCTTTTTTAGTTGCCATTCCTTTTCCAATTTAGTTATATTTAAATGCTTGGGTTTTTGTTTTGTTTTGTTTTCTCTTTTTCTTTTTCTTTTTCTTTTCTTTTTCTTTGAGGGTTTTTTTAATTGTTTCTTACCATGATTGTTATGTTGTAAGTTTTTCTTTTTTCATGAGTTGATTTCTTAATTGCCTAGAAAATAAGCTGTTCTTTTCACTCATTTGATTAGATGGGTAAGGAGGAAAGCCCACAAGTTACCAGAAGAACAACCAGGTCTTCCTCTTCCGCTACTGTTGCAACAAAAACATGTGATTCACATCCTCTAACAATCAAGGATCTTGTGTTTGGAGAAGACCCCATTAGCTTGAATGATCTGTTATCTAGTTTTCCTGGTAGACGTATTCAGATTCTTGAGCTTGTGCGCCTTTTGGGTGCATCTAATTCGCCCATGCTTCCTCTTTTTATTTATGGAGGCGCTTCTTCTGGAAAAACAAGTATAGTTCTTCAAATGTTCAGGCATCTCAACCGCCCTTTTGTTTATTCAAGTTGTCGTACGTGCTATAGTCCTCGTATCTTGTTTGAATCCGTTTTGAATCAGCTTTTGCTTCATAGGAAGGATGCAGCCAATGGTTATTCGAGTGCAAAGCGCTGTGAAAGGCCATCTGATTTTGTTAATTTTCTCCGCGAAGCCTTGAGTAACGTTATAAATAATTTTAAGGGGAACTCTGGGAAGTTGGGCACCAAAAAGTTGGTTGGACAGGCTGATGGAAATATGGTCTACTTGATATTTGACAATTTGGAGCTTGTTAGAGAGTGGGATAAAAGTTCCACCATATTACCTTTCCTGTTCAATCTCTATGACATTCTAAAGATGCCGGAGGTGGGTCTAATCTTTGTCAGCAATACTTCTCCTGATACATATTACTCAAATATGGGTTACATGGAGCCTATACCTGTTTATTTTCCTGATTACACTGAGGATGATCTTCGTCAAATATTCATGAAAAATCAAGCAAACCGGAAGCTTTATTCATCATTTCTTGAGTAAGAATACAGTTTTGAATTATCTTTATATTGCATTCCTGATCTTTTACTTGATGTGATTTTGTTAATGAACTAGAGTTTTCTTTCTTGCTGAACAGTGTTGTACTTAGGTCTTTCTGTAGAATAACTAGAAGGGTGGATGAATTATCTACTGCCTTTTTACCATTATTTCAAAAATACTGTGAGCCTTTACATGATTTGGGAGTTGTTCCCAATGAAGAAATGAAGAGACGGTTGTTTTCTCATCTTCAGCCACAAATTGCTCCTTCTCTGAATGAGGTATTTAAGGTTTCATCTCAGTCTTCACCTGCAGCTGAATCAAACAAGGAGACAAAGAAGAAGAGCAGCAGAAGGAAATTGGGAGTTTGTGCAGAAATTGATGAGTTGGATTTTCATATGTCCACTTCTGCAAAATATCTCCTTATATCAGCATTTCTTGCTTCAAGAAACCCAGCTACCCTTGATGCCTCCCTTTTTGATTCAATGGGTGGTATTGATAGTCGAAAGAGAAAGCGAAAGTAAGTGCATTGACAATTTGATATTCAGTCTATGTCATAGTAGTGTAGTCTATAAGTGATAGTTATTTGGAGTTTTCAGGTTGCAGAACTACTCACTCTGAAGTAGGATATATCTGTGTGGTTGAATCACATTCTTATGAACCCCATTAGCTTTCCTTAGCAGAGGTTTCCTATTATCATTTTTATTTTGCAATAGGAGAACTTCTATCCATGCTTTTGGTTGGTAATTTTTTGATTGAACATTTATTTTTCTACATCTTGGATTTTCTCCAGGAAACCAAATTGGAATCTAATTGGAGCATTGTTAATAATGAAGAGAGGCATATCAGTTCCCCTCCTTTTTGCCCCTCTATTTTATTTTTTGGGATGACAAATTGGATCCTAATGTGATTTTTTTAAGGCTGTGATTTTCTTATCATGTTACTTATTATTTTACTAGCATTAACACTCAATGACCACACCGTGTTTCACACAGCTAACTAACCAATACCCATCTACTGCATTTCTTAATTTATGGGTTTTGAAGAGCTTATAGGTTTTCTGCAGGCCCTTTGCTGGAATCATTTATGTAACATGTGGTCACTCTTTTATTAGATTTGCAAGTTGACTCCCTCTATTATTTACTTTTAGTGTCACCTTTTGTTATGGGCATGGGCTTGTGTCTAATGTTCTCTTACAGAGGCTAGGTAGCAAGAGAATGCCAAACATCCATCCACTATAGGAATGATGCAGAGTTGAGCCCTCTAGTAGTTTTTTTTTTTTTTTTTTTTTTTTTGGGTATCCTAAACCCCTTTGCTCCTCCCCCCGCCCTCCCTCATTACTGCAAGTTATTATTTCATCTTTCTATGCTTGTTGCTTAGGTCCTCTCAAAAGTCATTGGAGAAGAAGGAGAATGCAGAACAGGAATTACTTATGAAGGGACCAGGAACTTTCCCATTAGAGAGGTTATTAGCCATATTTCAATGTCTCACATCTGTGGCAGAAGGTTCATTCGATGAAGAGGAACAAGGAGATGAAGGGTTAGGAGTTCAAGGTGGGGATGGTGGACTCATGTCTGACGTTCTGTTGCAACTATCTAGTCTCTGCAATGCAAATTTTATTGTTAAAGGGGGAAGCTGCCCATTGGAAGGCTCAACTCGGTACAGATCTACTGTGTGTGAAGACATGGCTCTGAAGGTAATATTTGTGCTCTTGTGTATTGATTTTGTAAGAAAATTTTCTGTAGGTTTAACATTATGAGTTGTTTGTTGTTTACATTAAATCTGTTTTATTGGTAATTTTGAAATGTTTACAGGTAGCAAGGAGTTTGAAGTTCCCTTTGTCAAAGTATTTATATAGAAGATAATAACCTGTAATGTGGAAGCTAATTGTGACATGGTCTTCAACTCAAAAAATCTTTCAGAGAAATTTTGTAAAGAAAAAGGTCAGATTGGTTACAATTTCAAGTTCTAATAGCCCCTGCAATGTGATCATGATTTCTGGATATCGAAGTTGAGCAAATATAAAATCACAGCTATTGAGTGGACTCATTGGTTCTTGTTGTCCATTGGATATGAATTAGCACTTAGAACATTGAAAGGGACTGGAAAAGAAATAGTTAATTAATATCCAGGTAGTTTAATTAGTTTGGTCACTGACCGTATTTCTGTTATTTTGCGGTCTCACCGTCTATACATTGTACTTAACTGACTAACTACATCCAGTTATTGCTTACACGCAAACTCCAATTGTATGGGTTCTAGGGTGCAAAACTTGGTAGATGTACAAACTTTGTCCACACTGTGGCAGAATCCTCTTGTATTTATTCTGTTATGTAGTGCCCTCATACAGTGAGTGCTGATGTTTCTACTTTGTATATAAGTTGTGCTTCCTGGCTTTTTCTCAATCCTGGGCTACATGCTGCTTTCAACGTAGCAAACAGCCTAGGCCGTTGGGGTTATTCTGTGGCAAGGTCCACAAATAAAGTTGGTGTGGTTATGCTCGCCCTTGCTGCAAGCCTAATCCTCCCATAAATAGGCCAAGATGATTGGACTGTACATGCTGATCTTCTAGTTATTTCTACTTTGCCTTTTGGATTGTCCAAACTTTCAAAATCAGTAGAAAGATGACATTCAGCTAGTACAAATATTTTGGTTTGGTATGGAAAGAAACTGTTCCAACATTGAGCTCTAGATACAGATAGACTATCGAAAAGCTACAGCCTAGAATAATGGTGGAAGACATTTCTTCAGACTTGAGGAGGAAATGTGCAAGAGCATTTAGTAGTGCAGGAGAGGGGAGGGAATGTTCATATAAAATGACAATTAGGATTATCTTATTATAAATTTTAAGAAATAGATATAAATTAACATCGTTAGGGTAAAATGGAACTTCTCGCCTCTCCTCGCCCTCTGAGGTTCATTAACATCCACCTCCTTCCTCCCCCCCTCCTCTTTCCCTCTCTTCTCCCTCCATCCAAACAAGCCTTTAGTTTAGCCTCCTAACACAGGTTCTGGAAACATTATCATTACTTCCCAACCATTTACATTAAATGCACTATTGAGCATATTGTTTTGATAGCTTGCTAAGCGTTCATTGTTCACGCAACCATAAAAAAAGGGCCAAAACATAAATTTGTAGAGAATTAATCTACATTTTAATTAAAAGAAATATGCGCCTTATATACGCTGCATGTGCAGTGAGCAAGTTCGGTTTTCATTATAAATAACCCATGAGTCATTAAAGCCATCCACGTTCCTCATAAGGCAGTGATAATTTAGAGATAAAAGAAAAAATATAGAGAAAGTGTTCGAAAATATTTTGGAATATTGAAACTTTCTAGAAGGTAGCTCTCTAGAGCTCAACTCAGTAGTCCAGAAGGAAGCTCCCTAAAGTAGTCTAATCTAAAGGCATGGAACCAGGACTGGAAGTACATCTCTTTGAGAAATTGGAGTAAGCCCTAAATTAGACCACTTCGACCTAGGTATGGTTCTAAAACTCCATTTTTAAGTAAAAGCAATACGCAAGGGCAGAATTTTTATTTATTTTTGATAAGTAATTGAACTTCATTGAAAAATTTGAAAGAATGTATACAGGTAGTATACCAGAGTTTTCAAAAAAAAAAAATCAGAAAAAAAAAAATCATAAACATAAAATATCAAAGCCTTTGTATCAATGGCTGTAGCATAAAGACTCTAGAAACTCCGTTAAGGAGTAATAGAGAGGGTAAGAGAATGTGATGCCCGTTCAAAGAGTCTTCAAGAAGAGAAACTTGAGATTAGGCAGAGAAATCTCCTTTCCCTCAAACGTGTGTTGATTACGCTCCTTCTAAATACACCACATAAGACATGCTGGAACTGCCCTCCAAACTCTCACATATCTCTGAACTACCCTTACTCCTTCCCAAGATTTCAGTATGGTGTCAGTAGAGTTCAGCATAACCCAATCAATCCAAACTAGACAAAATATGAATGCCCATAGATCATAGACAAGAGGACAATGCAGCAGCAAATGAATTAATAGATTCCCCATCAGATCTACAAAGACCTTGTGCCTCGGTTCTGCCAAGGTCCTCAAATATCCAAAAAAATGAAACATGACAGGAGAATGATGCTCTCAGTCTCAGGCTGTTGATCCCATCATACCTTAAATACCTAATGTAGTATAATGAAGTAGAAGTGAAATCAATAGGGTTAATGTTACAAAACGTATGTCATGGGGTTCCAAACACCTTCCATGGACCCAAATTTATATCTATGGTTTGCAGACATATTTCTCACCTTAGATTAGGAGATTTAACACCCTCCCTGTCTTAGTTTGGTAATTAAAATAGAGTTGGCCATTCATACGTATAAACCTTATATTTGTTGGGGACTCTATGAATCCATTACACATCACCAGACATGGTAAAAATGTCTTGCCATCGAGTCAAATTGAGAGGGGGTATTAACAGATGGTACCCACTTACATCCCTTGTCCCACATTTCCAACTGAAGAAATATTTTGGGCAAGGACACCACGTGCAATGGCGACTCTAGGAATTTTGTCCAGGGTGTTCCTGGACAAATTGGAACAATAACCTACCCTATTCTACTTTGAAAAAATTTCGAGTCATTTCAGTCTATTTCAAGTGTTTTGGGACATTTCGGTAAATACCGGTCGAAATTCAAGATTTGGTCGGCATGAAATTTGTGCTTAAAAAAAAAAAAAAATTGTTCTTAAAACCAAAACAAATTTGCATTATGTACACCAAAAAACCTCAAAAGGAAAAAAAAAATGAAAAGAAAAGAAAGAAATGAACAGAGGCATCGTTGCCCCGTTGCGCCTATGTGCTTGATGATAAGGTTTCGAGACGGAGCGTAAGGTGTTGTCGTTAATGATGTTTTTTTCTTTAGGTGGTTTCGATTTTAGGTTAGGTAAGTTTTTGATTTTAGGTTTCGATTTTAACCGGCGGACGCGTATTCGTATAATCAATGTTATGAATATCGTTTCGGACCCTGTTTCGGTTTGTCTATTGGAACGGAATATTTTGATACCGACCTATTTCGACGTGCCGTTTTAGGGTATTTCAAAATTACGTTATTTTATAATGAAAAAAAATATATATATATATATTATTAATAAAAAAATCTATATAAATTATTAAAGGTTTTAAAGAAATTATAAGTACATATTTCAACTAATATGTAATCTTTAAGCCTAAATAATAATAATAATAATAAGTTCAATCATTTATAAAATATAATAAGAGTAATAATATGAAAAAAAAAAAATTGATGTTAATATTAGTTTTCTTTGTTTTCTGAGTGAAAAAGTAAAATACTTTTATTAAAAGAATAACTAAATACATGTAATGTAAGGTCCGGAGCTCTCACGGACTTAACAGCTAGCCTAGCCCATGGACAAAATATTTACCATTAAAAAATTTCACCAAGACCACTAGTGGGCTGGCAAAAGTAGAACAAATAAAAAATGAAAAACAAAAGACAGAATTTAAGGCAGAGAAGAAGAGAAGAAGGACCGAAACCCACGAGATAAAATTTAAGACAAATAGTCACATCCTGTACAACAACACACGGATAAAAGGGAAAGGCGGACCGGCGGCAGGACCGAAACCCACCAAGAAAAAAAATAAAGAAGAGAAGAAGAAAGAAGAAGAAGGATCCGAAACCCACCAGAAGAAGAAGATGGGTCCAAAACCCGAAGCAGAAGAAAAAAAAAAAAACAAGAAGGAGAAGGGTCCATAACCAAGAAGATGAAGAAGGTAGGATTTTTTTTTTTTTTTTTTTTTTTTTTTTTTTTTTGAATACGTTTGGGTTGGGCCTGTTGGGTATTTAGTTAATAATGTATTTTGATTTAAAAATCTGATTGGGGTTGGTTTTGTCTAGGATTGATGTTAGGCTTTTATTTTTGGGCTTACTCTGTAACAATTTTTTTTTTTTTTTTTCAAAATCTCTATTACCATTTTTTTTCTTTTTTAAGATTTTAGTTCAAAATTTATTTGGCATAAAACTTTTGAGAGTGTTCCTGATTTTGCTTGAGGGTGTTCCTATTTTTTTTGTTCATAGGTAAACAACTAAAAAAATTTAAATTATTATATATAAATTTTTTTTTTTTTTTTTTGGGTCGGGGTGTTCCTGGGAACACCACTGAAACTAACGTGGCGTCGCCACTGACCATGTGGCGTGTGCCAATAGAGTTACCCAATGTTAATCTTGAAGTAGAGGTAGTGCTAGATTCATAGTTAGTTAATGTTTTTCGTTGGGTTAAGTCCGGTGGAACTTATTTTAAAATGAAGGTAGGACAGATAATTTCAAGCTAACTTGCAATGTTTTTATTTTGATTTTGATTTTATTCAAATAAAAACAAGCTGCAAACAATACAATCACAAAACAAGACCAAACTAACAACTTGAACAATATCTGCTCTTCTAAGTCATGCGCTTGCTTAATATTGCACATGAATAGTTTTGGCTTCTTTGCCAAACAGTTAAGAGGCAATGAGGATGGCGATAAACAATTCTATGGGAAAGGAAAAGTTAAAGTACAATGACATTGAAGATTTAATTATGGGGCCGAGGAGATTAGTAGAAGAGATGCAAGCAAAACCTCAAGATCCGGTTCGCCTAAACCTTAAGACAAGAGGCGGAGGTAATGACAAAAATTCAAATCAGGGCGGATCAAAATCCAGAAATTCTAATAGGAACAGAAGCAAATCTAGATCAGGCCAACAAGTACATTGTTGGAACTGTGGGAAAATAGGTCACTTTAGGAGGCAATGCAAAAGTCCTAAGAAGAAGAATGAAGATGATTCTGCTAATGCTTTAATGTGAAGAGGTACAGAATGCATTACTTATTGCGGTAGACAATCCACTTGATGATTGGGTTTTAGACTCGGGAGCTTCATTTCATATCACTCCACACCGAAAAATCATACAGAATTATGTTGCGGATGATTTTGGTAAGGTGAATTTGGCTTATTGTTCGGCCTTGGATGTTGTAGATATGGGAGACGTTCGAATATTGTTGCCCAATGGATCTCGCTTGGTTCTTGGAGAAGGTTCGACATATTCCCGACCTGAGGAGGAATCTAATTTCTGTTGGACAACTTGATGATGAAGGACATGCAATACTATTTGTTGGTGGTACTTGGAAAGTTACAAAGGGAGCTAGGATATTGGCTCGTGGAAAGAAGACTAGTACTCTGTATATGACCTCATATCCAAGAGACACAAATGCGATTCTTGATGCAAGTAATGATACAAACTTATGGTACCGCAGACTTGGTCACATGAGTGAGAAAGGGATGAAGATGTTTGCTTGTCAAAAGGAAAACTACCAGAATTGAAGTCCATTGATTTTGACATGTGTGAAAGTTGCATATTAGAAAAGCAAAAAAAATGTGAACTTCTTGAAAACTGGCAGGACACCAAAGGCTGAAAAATTGGAATTAGTACATAGTGATTTGTGGGGGCCTTCTCCAATTGCATCCCTTGAAGGTTCAAGGTACTTCATCACTTTTATTGATGACTCAAGCAAAACGGTATGGGTTTATTTTCTGAAAAATAAATCTAATGTATTTGAAACTTTTAAGAAGTGGAAGGCCATGGTTGAGACAGAAACAGGTTTGAAAGTAAAATGTTTGAGGTCAGATAATGGAGGAGAGTACATAGATGGAGGGTTCAATGAGTATTGTGTTGTACAAGGAATTAGGATGGAGAAGACCATTCTTGGGACACCACAGTAGAATGGAGTATGAGGTTGCATGCTGGACTACCGAAAACTTTCTCGGTTGATTCTCATTAGCACCGTAGCTTACCCGATAAACCGAGGACCATCAATTCCCATGGAGTTCGGACTTCCCGAGGAGGTTTGGAGCGGTAAAGAGGTAAAGTTTTCACATTTAAAAGTTTTTGGTTGTGTTTCTTATATTCATATTGATTCTGATGCTAGTAGTAAACTTGATGCAAAGTCTAAAATATATTTTTTCATTGGCTATAGTGATGAGAAATTTGGCTATAGGTTTTGGAATGAACAAAATAGGAAAATCATCAGAAGTAGAAATGTGATATTTAATGAACAGGTTATGTATAAGGACAGGTCAACTGTAGTGTCGGATGTTACAGAGATAGATCAAAAGAAATCTGAGTTTGTCAATATAGATGAATTGACTGAAAGTAATCTTGTCCCGAAAAAGGGTGAAGAAGATAAGGAGAATGTAAATTCATAGGTAGATCTGAGTACACCTGTAGCTAAAGTTCGCAGATCTTCCAGGAACATTAGACCTCCACAGCGTTATTTACATGTTTTAAATTATCTCCTATTGACTGATGGTGGTGAGCCAGAGTGTTATGATGAAGCCTTGCAAGATGAGAATTCAAACAAGTGGGAGTTAGCCAAGAAGGATGAGATGAATTCCTTGTTGGGGAATCGGACATGGGAATTGACTGAATTTCCGAGAGGGAAAGAAGGCTTTGCACAACAAGTGGGTATATAGAATAAAGAATGAACATAATGGTAGCAAACGTTACAAGGCTAGATTAGTTGTTAAAGGATTCCAACAAAAGGAAGGCATTGACTACACAGAAATATTTTCTCCAGTTGTGAAGATGTCAACAATCGGACTAGTACTGGGAATGGTGGCTACAGAAAATTACATCTTGAGCAGTTAGATGTGAAGACAACATTCCTTCATGATGACTTGGAGGAAGACCTTTATATGATTCAGCTAGAAGGGTTCATTGTTCGGGGACAAGAGAATCTAGTCTACAAACTAAGAAAGAACTTGTATGGCCTAAAACAAGCTTCTAGACAGTGGTACAAGAAATTTGACAGTTTTATGCATAGAATTGGATTCAAGAGATGTGAAGTTGATCACTTTTGCTATGTGAAGTCTTTTGACAATTCTTACATCATACTACTGTTGTATGTGGATGATATGCTTATTGCGGGGTCTAGCATTGAGAAGATTAATAATCTAAAGAAGCATTTGTCCAAATAGTTTGCAATGAAGGATTTGGGAGCTGCAAAGCAAATCCTTGGTATGAGAATCATTAGAAACAAGGCTAATAGTACATTGAAGCTTTCACAGTCATAGTATGTGAAGAAGGTTCTCAGCAGGTTCAACATGAATGAAGCTAAACCGGTGAGCACACCCTTGGGTAGTCATTTCAAACTAAGTAAAGAACAATCACCGGAGACAGAAGAAGAAAGGGACCATATGAGCAAGGTACCCTATGCCTCGGCTATTGGCGACTTAATGTATGCTATGGTGTGTACAAGGCCGACATTGCACATGCGGTGGGAGTTGTGAGCGATTCATGAGTAGGTCCGGAAAGCGGCATTGGGAGGCGATCAAGTGGATTACAAATATCCGAAGGGTCCATCGGATACATGTCTTTGCTACACAGTGTAAGTTTGAAACTGCAGGGTTATGTAGATGCTGATTTTACTGGTGATATTGATAGTAGAAAGAGTACTACTGGGTTTGTTTTTACTCTGGGTGGTACAACTATATCACGGGCTTCAAATCTACAAAAGATTGTTACTTTGTCTACTATAGAAGCTGAGTATGTTGCAACAACTGAAGCTGGAAAGGAGATGTTGGCTACATGGTTTCTTAGATGAATTGGGTAAGAAGCGGGAGATGGGCATTCTACACAGTGATAGTCAGAGTGCAATTTTTCTTGCCAAAAATTCGGCTTTTTATTCAAAGTCGAAGCATATACAGAGAAAATACCACTTTATTCGTTACCTTGTTGAAGACAAGTTGGTAATACTTGAGAAGATTTGTGGATGTAAGAACCCGGCAGACATATTGACTAAGGGTGTCACCATTGAGAAGCTGAAGCTGTGTGCAACTTCGCTTGGCCTTCTAGCTTGAGGACGGGAGGATGAGTTGCAAGGATGAGGGATTGTTTTTGGAGGATTGCGGTTGATGTTGGTGATTAAACCAGTCTCCAAGTGGGAGATTTGTTGGGCTTTGTGGAGCCTAGTTTTGTTTGATCCGGTTCAACGACCCGACCCGACCCGAATAATATTGCGTGGTTTTTTAATGGGAGATTTACTGAGACTTAGTCCATGGAGTGGAACCGACTTTGGTGATCGGGGTTATTATTGTAAGTCGGTTGCCATGTTTATATAGACTGAAAAATATTGTAGCCGTATATTGTATTGTACTTTTCCCTGATAATAGTGAAATCCCCGCAACTCCGTGGATGTAGGGAAATTGCCGAACCACATAAATATTGTTTTGTGCGTGTGATTGTTTTCTTTGGCGTGTGTTTTCTCTATTTTTTGTTTCTCACAGGTTAGGATTTCGATTAAATTCCCTACAATTTTTGGAAAGTATTTTATTTTTGCAAAAATTGTCAAAATCTTCAAAAACTGTGTTGCCCTGTTCAGGCGACTCAATCGCGGGTTGGTCCAGTCGCATGCCCCAATCGCAAGCCCACACAAAGATTTTTCGCGACTCACTAGTGAGTCAATGTCCCAATCGGGAAAAATCGAGAGAATATTGAAAGTTCAAATAATGTAAAAACACCCTTGAACGTTTAGACCCCCAATTTACAAATTAACCAATTCAAACTTTAAGTAAACAACTAGTGTGCGGAAAATGAACAGAAGCTATAAAATAGAATTGGAAAAACAATCTAAACCAAATTAAAATCACAACCCACAAAAGATAATAAAAGGCAAAGATAAAAGGGAAGAAAGATGCAAACACAAAGACAACATGCGATGTGTTATCGAAGAGGAAACCGAAACCCTCGACACAAAACCTCTCCGCCGCCTTCCAAGCAGTAAACAATCCACTAGAAAATGTAGTTGGGATACATGGACAGCAATAGACCCTCCAAGCCTAATCTACCCAAAGGCACCTAAGCCCTCCAAGCTTCTTGCTCCAACGAGGTTGCGCCGAACCTATTTCTTTTCTAGCTTCCCGGATTCCGCTACTTGACCATAGCATCAACCAATGTAGATTGGTTCCTTCCTAATCGCTTCCCGAACACCAAACAGCCCTTTCACAATAATGGACATGGTGAGAAAAAGGTTTTGGTAAAATGTCTCTCAAGGATTTGACAATGGAGAGGAAGAGAGTTGAGGAATTTGAAGAGACTCTTATGTAAAGATTGTAGATGAATCAATCTTGTTTTACTCTAGGGTTTCTTTCTCGAAATTCTCTCTAGAAGCTCTCTTTCATTTGTGGGTATAAGGGGTATTTATACTGGGGTGAGAAAAGAATGTGAAACGTCGGGTTTTTTTAAAACAGGGGTGGCTCGCGGCTTGACCGAGTCGCGAGTTCCAGCCAGCGATAACGAAACGGCCAGTTGTCCTATTTTGTCCTGTAGTGCTCCAGCTAGCATGACGCTTCAACTTCTGGCATGCTTGGCACGTGTGTCTTTGCTTCAGCGACTTGCAGCCGCGAGTCACCCGCGAGATCAAGCCGCGAGACTCTGTTTTCTTACACACTCTTGAGCATTCAATCACTCTATCTCACTCACTACTCTTACAACAAAACCCACCTAAATACAGGGTTACTAAATGCTAAAATACAAGCAAATTTGGCACGGAATAAAGCCAACAAGATGGTTGATTAAATTCAACCTTACAAATATTTTTTGAAATTTGGGTTTTTATGTTTCTTGCGGCTTAGTATGGCGACTTGTTGGCGGGTGAAAGGTCCAATCGCGAGGGGTACACAGAGAGTTTTGCGGCTCACCTCGCGACTCTCTCGCAAGTAGACTTTCCAGTTATGAAAAACACTTAGAAAAATTTTCAAATTTTTGGTTTCTAGGTTTCTCGTGGCTTGTTTTGGCGACTTGCACGCGACTTGGCTCGATCGCAAAAATCGCATGTTTTGCATATTGAGGGTTATTTTCAAGGTCATTTTCAAACACTTTTCATTTTTCCTCATGCATCATTATCACTGTTCATACCTTCATCCCTTGCCCTCTTTTCTTATTGACCCCTTTGTTTATTCGTGTCAAAAAGGGGGAGAGTAAACTATTTCTTGTGCACATTTGTAGGGGGAAAAATTCTATTTCTTATGCATATTTGTAGGGGGAGAAATTCATTATACTTGTCTTTTTATTACTTGCTATACCATAAGGGTCTAATGTGTTTTGTGCAAGTATTTCAGGTTACAGGTATAAATATTCCAAGTTCATCACAACTCCTATGATTCATGATAGGGGGAGAAGCGGGAGATGAGCATTCTACACAAAGGATCGGAGTGCAATCTTTCTTGCCAAAAATTCGACTTCTCATTCAAAGTGGAAGCATATACAGACAAAATACCACTTTATTCATTACCTTGTTGAAGATAAGCTGGTAATACTTAAGAAGATTTATGGATCTAAGAACCCGGCAGATATGTTGACTAAGGATGTCCCTATTGAGAAGCTAAAGTCAGTGTGCGATTTCAGTTGGTCTTCTAGCTTGAGGACAAGGGGATGAGTTGCGGGGATGAGGGATTGTGTTTTGGAGGATTGCGGTTGATGTTGGTGATTGAACTAGTCTCCAAGTGGGAGATTTGTTGGGCTTTGTGGAGCCTAGTTTTGTTTGATCCGGTTTGACGATCCATCCTAACCCGAATAATGTTTGCCCTCGGGAAAAAAATTTTGGCCCGTTTTGTGTAGAAAACGCAATTTTGTGATTAGGGTTTTTTGTTGTGTTGTTGTCGCGTTTTTGAGTGAGAGACTGAAAACACTATAGCTGCACTTTGTATTTTTTTTTTTTCCCCGATAATAATGAAATCCCCGCAACTCCGTGGACGTAGGCAAATTGCCGAACCACGTAAATATTTTCTTGTGTGTGTGATTGTTTTTCTTTGGTGTATGTTTTCTCTATTTTTTGTTTCTCATAGGTTGGGAATTTGAGTTAATTCCCTACATTCATAATTGGGTTCACTATCCTCTCGGGATTGAGAATCTATGAAATTAGAAGTCGTGAGATTAATCATTCGGATGACAGTTGTTAATTGAATAATTAATTTCACAACGGTCCAATTCAATATGTCTTAACACTTAAGATATATCAACACATCAACTAGAAGTTTCCACTTCCATGATCAAGACAAATCATCTTAGTTGATGTGTTATAGTCTTCGCAGATGAAACGCTCAATTTCATCAACGACTACAAACTATGTTTTGAGTTTACAAGAAACTTGTGATTAATATCTTCTGTGACTAAATCACATAAATCACATACATTGCATCTCAAGGACTATGATAATGTCTCATAAGTTCATTTACAAATAGTCTCATATAATTAAACAATTTAATTATTTATGACATGCCAATAAATTGGATTTTAGGGCATAAATTGTATAAGTGCTTGCTTTTGTTCTTCTATTGACTGAAACAAATTCTCAAACGTACTGCAGTACCTTGGTAGGGAGTTCCAGAAGAGATAGATCCAATTGTTTAGACCAAGAAAGATTCCTTAATGTCTAAATATGGTCAAGATTCCTTAGGGAGTTGCAAATAGTGAGAATTCCTCTTACAGTCACTCTGCCATTTAGTTTTTCAACAGGTGGAGCAACTTTGAATTTCACCAAATCAGCACTTGAGGTCACATTGATTTCACCCATTTGAAAACCCCAGTTAGAGAAAAACCCTGCAGTTCTAGCAAAATCACATTTCTTAAAAAGCTGCAAGCTTGTTTCTTCATACGTACTATGTAAACAATGTACATCCTCTTAACTCCATAACCTCCTCCTTATTCTGTATTGGCAGTACTTCCACTGACGATTCTCAAAAGCATAATCTTAATTTTTTCTTCCATAAATCTTTAATAGCCAGTCCCCCATTTTTCTTAGGCTGGCAAATCAAATCCCATCATGTTTTCCAAGCAACATACCTGCCATTTGCTGCATCAATTTTCTGTTGAAAATTTCTGACAGCAGCACCCCTTTTTTTCCACACAACTACCGAGGCAAATTGGAAGAAGCCAGTGTATGTGGGGATGGATTGTGTCACACAGCTGCTGTATCATAATATTAATTCATTTTATATGAATTCTCATGCTATCTCTAGTGCTACAGATGAAGCCATGTTTGCAAGTGCATGGAGAACTTCAGTTGTTTCACAACTGGCAACTAAAATTCATAATGATGTGTATACTATTTCTTTTGGTAATTAGAAACTGTTTGTATGGGCTAGTCAAAGTTTTTTTCAGAGTATTTGATAAGTGATAACTAAGTGATTGTCTTGTATAACTGAGAATCTCTACCAAATCAGTGGATTCTACATTTTGTTCCAATCCATCATGATTCATGTTTAACTTCATCTAATATTGAAAGGCGCATTGATACCTACTTAAATGATATGGCTATATTTTGTAATATACTTGAACTGCTGCATTTCACAATCATTTTAGATATCTAGTGACTAGTGTACATATCATTCATTACAAGTCACAGGGAAAGGGACCAATACTCACAGGATTTTTTAATAATACCATCATTTACATTGTGGCATAATGTTGATAAAAAGATAGACCAAAAAAGTATAGGATCTTTTTTTCTTTTTCTTTTTTTCTCTTTCAAAACGAACACAAAATTCTCTCTATTTGGTACGTGAGTTCAAGCACGTTTTCAGTTTTTAAATAACATTACACGTATTTTTACACACTTTTTCACCCACACGTATTTCCAAAAACTGAAAAATGTTATTTAAATACACGTACTAAACAGGCCCTAATAGATTTGACACCAGTTAGCCTAATCTGAAATAGTTAGAAGGTTCAGAATATTCAAGCTTTATGATCAAGTTGAACATCAATAAATTGCAGGGAAAGAGAGAGTGGACAACTACATAGAGAGGAAGATTTTTTTTGTACGAATAATCCTCTTTTGTGAATTTCTAAAACTTGTTCCATGAGTAAGCAAAAATGCCTGTACGCTAGACCTTGTCTTTAAATCCAATCCAAAGGACTTAAAGAATACAAAAAGGCCAAAACAGCCACCTATTGGACTCCCAATTAGATAATATGCTCCAAGATTGACATAGTTTTACTGTATGTTTTCAGCCGATTCCTTTAGTGGTATGAAGGATGAATCATGACTTCTACATTGGCTTGATATGCTGATTTATTTTGAAGAAAGATATTCACAATGAGGATATGAGAATGTTAAGATGGATAAGCGGGAATACATGGAAAGATAGGATTCGATTCAATATATTGGTAGTCCTTATTGATAAAAAGATGAGGCTTCGCTTGAGATGGTTTGGTCATGTTTAGAGGAGAGCGAGTAATGATTTGGTAAGTAAGAGTGAGTTGATCCAATTGAGGGAATGAAAAAAAGGCAGAGGAAGGCCAAAAATAACATTAGTAGAAGTAATAAAAAAAGACATGTCAATTAGGAAAGTAACAAAGAGCATGACTTCAAATATAATAAAATGGAGGAAAAGAATTCATGTGGTCAATCCAATCCAATCTAATCTGTTAAGGATTCATAGCCAACTTCAAATTTTTGGGACTAAGGCTTTGTTGTTGTTGTGTATTTACAAAATAATGGCTAGACCATAACTATCAACTAGACAAGTCTCGTAAAGAAGATTACTTCGAGTGAACTTGTTTGAAGCTTTCAACAGTGTTTGTTGACTTTTATTGCGAGGAAATATTCTAGATTGAAGACTGAATTAATGCTAACCTAATTATATAGCGTGATTGATAAAAAGTAATAGTCTAACTTCTCAAAAATACCAACTCATGCTCTCATAGACATCAACTCAAATACACTACATGAGAAAAATATGAGGAAGTTACTTGAATGTGCAGCATATAGGCTGTCCAATAACAGTAGCCTCAATTTAAGTTCATTGTAAGAAAATCATTATAACTGAACCATATAATGCAAATCTGATAAGGACTAGAGCCCCTTGTATATGAAATAAAAGAAAAGATCCTGGCTATACTGTCATTATGAAACAAGATGGAAGGATTTGTCACTCAATTACATTTTCAAATTATGATAACTGAAACCAAATATGAATTCAATACAACATAACAGAATTTTTTCTTAAGAAAAATAAAATCCAATACATAGTCAGACTGACAAAAATGCTTAAGAACTTCAAATAGCAGTAGCCTGATTTGAAATTCACCCTATGGAAATCTTCCCTGTTTAGTAACCAATCAAAGTATAAACAAATTATGCATGAGTGTCATCTTCTGCAGACATGTCAATTGTCATAACCTGCATAGATGTGAAAACTTGACTTAGTATGGTACTATAAAAGAAAATTAAAAAGCTCACTCATTAATAATCAGTGTAATTGGAGTTCGTTCATGCCTGCTTTAGAAGTCATGGCTTTGAAGTATATAAAAACATGCTAGAGAAGGAGTTGCTATGCAGTTCGTAGTTTTAATGTGTAAAAAATTATTTGGCAAAATTTTCTTGCATTAGCCCTCACAAAGTGGATATAAAAATAGCAAAATACTGGGGACACTTACATAGAGGATGCCAAACTAGGACTGAACCATGCATCTAACTTAGCAAAATCCTTAGAGCAGTGAAGCTTGAGAATGTATTTCTTTTCTAGATCATATTCACAACTTGCCTAATAAGGTTTTACCAGTTATTAAGCTTGTGGTAATTGATGACTGATAAATTACTGATTCTCACAAAAGTTAAGCTGTTAGGAAATAGTGACTTTAATCATGTAACCGTAATTCTAACAATGATGATAAAGTAGAGGCTTAGACAATTGGCAGTGAGCTCATGCAGGGGATTCAGCAAAAAAAAGAACTCATGCAGGGGAATCTAAGGTTAATTTTCAGGGACACAGAAAGTATAAAATGATTGGGACTGGTTATGCATAAACAGAAAATAAGTGGACTTACTTGCTAGCCACAAAACCAGCTAGAAAGGAAAATAAATAAATAAATAAAAATGATTAGACATGTAATAAGAAGGATTTTTGAGATGATCATTACCACAGAAAAGCTCTTAAATGCATTTAGGCTCAGTGTCGTTATAGCTACTCAAGGATCTCGACACCATTCAACCCGTAGTGACTTGGTGACTCCCCAGTTTGTGCAATGGTTTGGTTAAACTCTTCCACATCTTGCTCGTATACCAAACCAACCCCACAATGCATCACTTCCCTTATTGAGCCATAGTTCTCAAATACAACCTCAATCAGACTGCATTGATCAGCATTTGGAACAGCAGCAAACCAATCATCACGACACAAATACAATAGACAATTGTAGTGAGCGATCTGCCGCGAGGCTGTTATTCTAAAGAAAGTTTTAGAGGCATATTGACCGTGTGGTATGTCACCAAGGGCTTTCACACGAACTCCAAGACCAAATCTTTCCTCAATTAAATAGATATGAGCAGAGAGAATGAATCCCATCCATTTACTATTACACCAATTTGGACGCAGCGCTATTCTTATTGAATCCCCCCGAAATGTATAAGTTATCCACTCCGGAATTCCATATCCGGGAATAATTGTCTGAAATTCAGTTTTTCCACGAAGGAGTCCCTGTACCCAAAAAAAAAAATGAAAATAAAAAAGATACACCATTTAACAATTTGAGTAGTACTGTATATGAAGCGGGTTGTTTAAGAACAGCTTGAGATGGGTCTGGAAAAATGCTTGTTATGTTCGTTTGTTTAGCAAACAAGTCAAGTTTAAATCCTAGTTTAGACTTAACTATTGAATGAGTCAAGCTCAAACATACTAATGTGTACTTGAAATTAGATTATATAAATTTTTAAATAAGTCCATATGATATCAAATGATAATATAAACTGTATACTAGTAGTAAAAATTCATATATTTTTAAAGGAAATGTTAAGCTCGCTAAGGATTATTTATTGTGGGTTCACTTAATAAAAAATTTGTATAAATTAATAAAGCGGCTGAAAATATGACCAAAGTAACAAGTGAAACCAAAAAAAAAAAAAAAGTTAGCTTTACTGACTCTACCGCTTATAAAATTAGTCAAAAATCTAACATAAAGTACAATAATGTGATATAAAGTAATTTTTTATCAAGCACTTTACAGTGCCCGTTAATACAACCCTATTTTTAAAGGTATAAAAAATTTTAGTCGTGATTTTACTATATATAAGAAAAGAAAAGTTAATCATCAAGTAACTCATTAACAAGTTCAAGCTTATTCAACAAGAAAATAAGTCAAGCTTGAACATATATTGTTCAGTGATGTACTCGAAATCGGCTTGTATTTGAAATATAATTACATGAAAAAGCTTTACCTTTTAATACTTGATTCATTTGAAAGAGAGAGAAAACTGAGTACCTGTAGGTAACGGTTCAATATTGTAAATGCTGCTTTACGGCTGAGCTCATCATAAGAAGGTTCTGACGATTGAGGTATTCGGCAAAACTTCCAGGGTATATTCCGCACAAATTGTTCTTTCAATCGATCTTTCCAGACATCATTGGCTGAGGGAAGTTTCCAAATGGAAGTTCCAATCAACTCAAGTTCCTTCAAACACTCTATTTTCCAAATGCTCTCTGGCAGGTCGTAAAGACGGAAGCATCCCGTGAGGACGAGTTTTTCAAGAGAGGCCAAACCATTCATATTACTTGGAAGACAATTGAGATCGCTGTCTTTTAGATTTAATAAAGTAAGGGCAGTCAAACAATCGATTGATGAGGGTAGTGTTTTGATACTAGTCCCACCCAAATAAAGTTCTGATAGGCTTTTCAAAATTCCATTAAATTCTGGAATTTCCCTGAGTTGGTAACACCCAAAAAGATTAAGAATGTGAAGGGACTCCATTTCAGTAGATATGCTGGGAAGATTGGTAAGAGATTCACAGTGTTCCAGATCTAAGACAACAAGCCTCTTGAGTTGTCCAATAGATGGGTGGATGTCAACCAAATAAGTGCAACAACTAAGAATTAGTCTCTCTAGCCTTGGAAACCCATTGAAGTCAGGTGTATGAACAAGCCTCGCTGAATAACTGAGATCCATGCATTTTAACTTGTCTAAATACTGTTCAACCCCAGAGAAAAAAAAAAATGTATTAAGCATATAATTTACTTTGATAAGATAAATAAATTTTTTAAATTAAGGAAAATTATTGAAGCCATTCCTCAATAAAAGCAGTAAGTCTTGAGAAGTGCCAAGGTGGTAAATTGTTATTGGTAGGTAAAGAGTGATGTAAATAGTAAGCTCATACGAAAACTAGTAAAAACTTGTCAACTTAATTGTTGTGAAATTCATTATGTCTATTGCACTACTTATGAAAAAATAATAAATAATAAAAAGACAATTAAAAGAAGAAAATTACCTTTACTCCTTCCCAAAGATATTTAATTTCGCTAAACTGTAAATTAAGTTCAACAAGCTCTTTTTGGTTGGAAATCGGACGGCAAAACTTTTGAAGAATAGCCAAACCAGTCCAGAAATCTTAGGTCATTTGGAAGATGATTGAGGCCATTCAATATAGACATATTGTCAACTATAAGCAATCTAAGATTACCCATCTTTGAAAAAGCTTCAGGAACGACTTCAATGTTCCAGTGTGGTACTTCCCATTCATAAAAGGGGGTTCAAAGGTCCAATCTCCTCTGTCCCATTGGTAACGGTTTATGACTATGGCTTGAATTGCTTCATTTGCCTAAGAATAAAAGGCATACAATCAGTAAATTATTTGCAAAACAAAAGATAAGAATACTAGAATTATTCAAGTTTATACTATGCTTAAGGAGATGAAAATATCTACACCATCAATTTTCAAGATACTGAATTTAGGTATACATCAAATTTTACAACTTGCTGATTTGTGTGACACAAGTGATAGACATTTTCTACTTAGTACATGAACCTATTACTTTTAATCAATCACTCGTGAGTCAAACAAGTAAAAATGTTGTGAAATTTGATAGAAAAATGGGTGTATCCCTAGTATTGTTGTTTCCAAGTGTAAAAGAGTATTGCTTGGTACACAAGATTTTCAAAACATTGCTTGCCAATAGTCTAGTTAGGCATTCTCTTAATGTCTTCGATTGTGCTGTTCGGATGGAGGATGTTCTATCCATTTTTTATTACATGCTTCAGTGATATAGCCATTTCTTCTTAATAAAATTTTCAAGTTTCTCTTCAAAAAAAAAAAAAAAAAAGGAGAGAGAGAAAACCTAACAAGGGAAAAAAAGTACAAAATTATTTTAAAGTGATTAAAAAAATAAAAAAAAAAAAGCCCATGAACGAAGTTTCAATTAAAAAAAAATGTAGCCTTTTGTTTTGGGTAGTAATCAAGAGATGAATGATTGGCTGATTAAATCAAGAAAGATGACTTCAAATTTATGAATAATGACACAATTACATTGTGTTTTAAAAATATAAGAAATGTTCCAGCGACAATATATTAGCATGTTAAATGAAATTTGGTACTCTATATTCCATTAATTAAGTACTTAGGTAACCACTTATCTATTGGATCTTTTCTTTTTTTTCTTTTTCTTTTTGAAAACTAATTTATTGATGGAAAGTATGATATTGTACCTAATCAATCTTGCTGACTAAAATAAAATACTAACTTTACCTCAAAATAAAATAAAATTTTATCTTTGCCACTATTCTTACCGTATTTTTAGTCAATACATGAAACAAATCCTCAAGAAGCCACAATCGCTCGCTTTCCGTGCTCTCCACGTGATTCTTGACGGACAATTTCTTTACCCATTTCTTGTAGTAAATCATGCATACATAATTTATTGTTTTCTATGGTTATGAGAGATTTATGCATGAGAATACTCATACCAATTCTTGCATCATGACCACAATTTTCTAATATCTCTACTACTCGATCTTTTGTCTTCCCTCTAAAGAAACATGCAATATCCAAGAATATTTCCTTCCACATTTCCTCTAGTCCATCGTAGCTGACTTTAAGCGTATCAAATATTTCTCTTTTAGGATTTTTTTAACACTTGCCAATGCACTTTTCCATTCATCCATTGTCCTTCCAAACAAAAAGGAACCCAAAGTAACAAGAGCTAATGGAAGACCATTAGCAATGTATATAAATTCTTGGGAGAGTTGCATATATCCTTCTTTGGGTTGCTCTTTTTTGAAGGCTTTCAAACAAAAGTTTTAGAGCAACATCACTATTTAATGCATCAAGCTTATATATTTTATGCACTCCATGTTGGACCAACAAATGTTCATCTCTAGTTGTTATGATGATCCAACTCCCCAATCCAAACCAGCCATACTCTCCGGACAATTTTTCTAATTGGTCAAGTTGGTTGACATCATCTAGAACAAGTAGGATTTTTTTATGACGTAGCCTATTCTTGATCATGTCAACTCCTTGATATACATTCCTTATATCTATATTTCTTTCCTCTAAAATGTCTACAAGAAGTTGTTGTTGTAATCGACACAACCCATGTTTTTCAGAATCTTCTCTAACATTTGCAATAAAACTTGAACCTTCAAAACTATTACCAAACTTATCATAAACAACTCTAGCAAGAGTTGTCTTTCCCAACCCCCCCATACCACAAATCCCTGTCATGCAAACATTATTCCCAAGATCTAAATTTGAAGTGATGAATTCTTCCACTGAAGAATCTATTCCTACCAAGTCGTTGGTAAAGCTTGAGAAACTAGAGCTCGATTTATGTAATATCACTTGTACAATATGTTGGATAAATTCTGACTCATGCCTGCAAAAAAGATAAAACAATAATTACGTGATGGTCTAAATCAGTAATAAATACCCATGGGAAGAATAAAAATATTAGGCAAAAATACTCCTTTTTTAAAAAAAAGTTTGATAGTTACAACGAGAAAGGGGAATTCCAACCCTAGATGTCATCGACACACTAGAAAATGCCAACCGATTAAGTTACAAAGTTTTTGGCAAACACCTGAATTTTTTTACTCAAGCTATATTGATATAATATCCCATATATGAAAGGTAAATTATATCAGTTACATATTTCAAATAGAGATATTTAGGGCTATAGTTTTTGTTATATTTTGTTGAAATAGATCCATCAAATTTTGTTAATCAATCAATCAATCAATATGTATATATAAAAGCAGAGATCTCATACTAGCAGAACCTTATGCTCTCCCACATGAGGTCTCTACTAGCATGAGGTTCTGCCATGTGACGCTTTATTTGACAAGAAATTTTTTTACATAAATTCTTTACTCAAGTGCCATATTAGAGATAAAAAATAATTAAAATTTAAAAGATAAGAACTCTTTATTTTCTTAGATTCGTTGTATTAGGATATTTCTCAAGTGCCACATTAGAAATAAAGACTAATTAAAATTTAAAAGATAAGATCTCTTTATTTTCTTGGGTTCATTGTTTCAAGACTTTCCACTCTCTCACAAAGCACAAAACTTTTCGTATTTCTACCCACCATTTTCAACTCACGCACTTGTTCTACTTTATATACATCTATCCATAGCCTTTTATCTTCATGCCATAGGTTAGGTGGTTTTTTATTCTATTTTAGCCTTCATAATTTGTTGGTTTCTTTGTAATTTTGGACTACTATTTAGTGTGGTATTGGTATGAGCCTTGACTAACAAAGTAAAAGACAATGATTATTTTGGAGTTTTCTTTGTTGTGAATCAAGATTATCTCAACTTTAGTTGCAACCTCAAGTTTAGTTGCAGCTATTCAAGAATAATGTGCAAATGGTGTACAAACTACAGTCATATTGTTAGTTCTCTCCATCAAAGCTACAATTAAGAAGCTCTTCGCATAATTTTTATGTTCTTTCCCATGTATATTTCACGTATAATACTTATCCACTTGTATCTTTTTCTATTACTTTTCTTAGTGTTGTTAATTATAGTTGTTGGAATTTGTAAGGATTAGTTTCAAATTATTTAATTTGTTGTTATGGTTTTGATATACAATGGTAAGTTAATTAGTGTGCTCTACTTCTCTATATAAAGATAAAGCTTGTGTATTAAATTAATAATACAAGATCAGTTCTCCCAATTTTAGCTTATACTTTTCTTGAATTTTAGCATTTTGTTTGTTGTTTGTTTTTTTAAAGGATATAAAGGCCCTATTAGAGGCAATTAAATATAGATAAATGAAAGTATTTCCAGCCAATTTTTCTTTGTTTGCTTACGTTCTCCTTATGTTGGTACACAAATAATTTTGTTTCATTTAGATTAGGAAAAAGTTTTTGAGATTGGGGTCTTAGGATTTGGTGTTGAGAATGAAGGGGTTGAAGAAGTGTTCAGTTTTAGAACTAAACTCTACTTTTTATCTAGATGTTATTTTATTATTTTAAATGTAAAATTTATAATATGGTATAGACTCCTAGAAATTTCTAATAACTATAAAATTCCAATCTCATATATATAGATTAGCCAAAAAAAAAAAAAAAAAAAAACTCAGTCAATAGTCGGAAACTACTTCTAGGATAAGGAAATATTATAAAATATAAATTAAGAAAATTAAGCATCAAAGCATTCAGTAATATTATGAGAAACATCATAAATACGATATATTAAAATAAGTATTATACATGAGTCTTAAGAAATTTCAAATGAAATTACCAAACATCCACGTATAGTGTGGGACATTAACTTTTTTTTTTTTTTTTTTTTTGAGAATACTAAGTATTTTTTTTTTTTTAACAAACATACACACGGGGAGAGGGGAGAGGGTTTTTAAAAGAAACTTCCAGTAGTGTATATCCTAAAAGGCCTAACTCTTGGATACACAGTACAAGCTTTAAACATCTTTAACTCACACTCATTTTCCAATGTGAGATTAACCCACTATTTACTTACAATTGTCATTCTTGCCATGACATGTTCCCCATTGTAGAATGATTTTTAATACATACATAATTAAAAGCAACAAAAGAGGGAGAAAAGCGGGGAATGCTAGTAGCCACAAAGATTCCTGCAGGATGGAAGAGCAAGTGCCATCAACCAATTCCTTGATTGACAAAAAATGATTTTTTTTTTTTTTTTTATAAAGTGAGTTTCATTTTGTGCTTGATTGTTGAGAGAAACTTTGTTGGAATATTTAAGTTGAACACGCTAAATACAATTATAAAAGTTAAGCCTTTGTGCCAACACAAATATAAGCCTTTACCAGCTATTTAGCATATATATAAATATATATATATATATATATATATCCGTGTGTGTGTGTTGGGTGTTGGGGGGGAACGAGGATCCGGAGGGTTGATAAAGCTCATATGGGGGAGTAAACCTCGAACACTGTAGTTGGGTTATCCACGGAAGTTAGCCATGTAATTTGTACTTAGACTGAGCAACCATAATTGGCGAAGATGCCGAGGACACATGCCTAACCTCAAAAGGTCAAGGGACGGAGCCAAAGGGAGCATGTCTAAGTACGAGAGGAGAGAAGGGTAATTTGGAGTTAAGCATGGAATAGAAGAAAAAGGAAGGACAGAGTGGCCATCTCCTCCGCATTAAATACCCCGCAACCACTTAGCTGGCCGCATTAATGGAGAAATAACCTTGAATAGTGTTTTCACAGCTAATACTTTGATGTAAAAACCTTCTAGCAAGGTCTAATGGGACAAGTATCAGGGAAGTATGATCATGACCTTCCAAGTGTAAGATCTAGGTGCATCTTTGCTAAGATATATAAAGCTAAGAAGCCTCCAGATAAAAGGAGAGGTCTAAGAAAGAAAAAGAGAGAGAGAGAGAGACATAATCAGAAACAACCTCCTCGGACCAAACCCGAGGATTAATGCTTAGCTTTTTCAAAGCTATTCTCATTTGAATACTATACATACATCTCTAAATATCACTTTTTATTGGAACGGGTACTTAAAGGTTGGCCTTACATTCCATCTCTAAAAATTAATTGTGTGAGCGCATAGTAACTAGTCTACAACATTTTCATTTTTGTTGAATCCATTCCTCTGCCCGCCACAAAATATATAAAAGCTTTTACCTCTCGAGTTGAGGCCCAAATTCATATACATGATTTATCACTGAAAAAAAAAAAAAAAAAAAAAAAAAGGCTTCAAAATATATATACCTTTTTTTTCGTAGTGTCATTTTTGAATTTCTATTTTGGTGGACTAATATCAATTATAAAAACCTACAAGCTCTATTTCTTCAAAATTATGTAAACATTTTTTTCGCTGAACAAAATTATGTAAAAATTTGATTTGTGAATAAGATGATTAAAATGCACTTTTAGCCTTTTAAGGATTCATTGGAACTCAAAACAATGATTGAGCCAAAATTGAATGGAGGGAGAGGAGAGTGGAATAGAGGGGAAGGTGATTAGAATATACTAAAATTTAGTTCATTGTAGTTATCTTCCGCTCTACTCTCCCTTTTTCTCCCTCCATCCAAACATATGGTAAATCTTTCTAAAAACAATTTACATGCCCACTATGAACTTAATCCAATATATAATTTGGCTGAAGGTAATTTTGGACCCTTAAAGCATCATATTGAGTTATGAGTTATAAAAAGTGTTATAAATGTCTCCAAAATTGAACTTCAATTGACTTATCTTCTAAATGGACAAGCTAGGGAAATTGTTGAATGGTTGTCCATAAAATTAAAACATTGTGTGACTTTAATAATTGATTACCTCTTCATCATATAATTAATTTTTTAGTCGACCATTTTTATAGGTAGACTTTGACCTGAAAACTCCATGGGTAAACTTCTTCCTTTTTTTTTTTTTTGAGAAACAAACACACTCATACAAGGAAGAGGGAAAGGAGCTCTGTGGGTAAATTTATCTTGCCAAAAGAAGTGAAAAAAAAAAAAAAAATGTAATTACAATCTACCCTTCGGTTTGGCCATTCACAATTTAGCAAACAAAGTTAGCTCAACTGCCTTTAAATTCTTAAGTTTTGTAAGTACTAGTTAAATCAACTAGTAAATCTTTTGTCATCCTCATTCATGTTTTACAAGAGACCAATAACTTGTTTGGCCTAGCCTTGGGGTTTGAATCCGTGTTTCGGGTTGGGTTTGTTGTCACGGATATGGTTATGGGTTCAGTTCTTTAATTATTTGTTGTGATTTTGATTTTGGATTGATTTTGTTTGGTTTGGGACTCACCAATTGGATCTGATGGGGATAAAAAACATACCTGACAAGGGTGACGGCACATACCTGACTAGGGTGACGGCATACACACGACAAGGGCGACGGTGCGAACCTGGCAAGGGTGAGGTGGCAGATTTAGCAAGGATGACGAGATGGTCTCGCCGTCAGCATGCTTTCTAGGCTGACGGTAGCCTAAGGCTAAGAGGACTCCACAGGGCCAAACTTCCTAAAGCTTACAGGATAAGCGTGGGCTGACGGGATAACATAAAAATCGACGGCGTCGATCTGTGAAATTACCATTGTGCACATTTACGTGTACAAGTAAATAACTTGCTCCCCACGTTTCATGGAACCTAAGGACTCCTATATGGAAAGAATCCCGTAAAATACGCCCAAGGAGACTCCTATAAGGAAAAGACTTCCGCTCCAAGAAAAAGAGGGTCAGCCCTCTCTACTATAAAAACCCGAGCACTCTCACAAACCGAGGTACGCATAATTTACCCTCTCTAGCACTCTAGAGCGGTGAGAATAGTTCTAATTTGACCTTCGGAGGGTACTTGGCTGGTACCACACCGGTACCCCTCGCTAGGTTATTCTTTCTTGTTGTGTAGGTGCCATTTGCGATCATACGAGGAACGTGTGACTCACTTTGGTGGGACTATTTCCGGCATCATCGCTTGGCGCCGTCTGTGGGGAATCGTTTTAACACGTTCTCGCTTCCAAGACAAAAGAGTTACATGGTACTCACTCGCTCAATGGCGACCACCAACGACGTCCTAGAAGAAGAGACCCCTACGACCGCACTTGAAAGACAGGTGAGGACGCTCACCGCCGCCGTGGAGCGCCTCACAAAACAAAACCACGACCTAGAAGAACAACTGAGACAGAAAAATGTAGCTCCCGACAACCAGGGAGCGGAACAAGAAGGAACTAGCGCCGACAGGAGAAACCAGGAAGGACCCCGGGCCAGCAACGCCCCGAGCAAACCAGAACGACGAAACACGAGCATCCCCTCCCTCGCGAAATCGCTCCGCCGCTTGTTCTCGCGGAGATGCAAGCCATGAAGGAACAAATGGAGGTTATGATGAATGCTCTCAAAGGACGAGTATCAAGCGACCTTGACGACCTTGTCAACCGAATCGACTCGCCGTTCACCGCCACCGTCAACTCCTACCCTCTGCCAAGTAAATTCCGCATGCCGCAGAGATGACAGATTATGACGGGGTCAAGGATCCTCTGGACCACCTGGAGACCTTCAAGACACTAATGCACCTTCAAGGAGTAGCAGACGCCATCATGTGTAGGGCCTTCCCTACCACGCCGAAAGGAGCAACGAGAATTTGGTTCGGTCGACTGGCACCAAATTCCATCAACACCTTCAAAGAACTCAGCTCGGTTTACCGCACACTTTATTGGAGGCCACCGATACAAGAAGTCTACGGCTTGCTTGATGAGCATGAAGCAGCGGGAAGACGAAACTTTAAGAGCCTACATCTCCCGCTTCAACAAAGAGGCACTATCGATCGACGAAGCTGACGATAAGATACTTGTCGCGGCATTTACAAATGGTTTGAAGAAGGGCAAGTTTTTGTTTTCCATATACAAAAACGACCCAAAAACCATGTCAGAAGTACTTTATCGCGCCACGAAGTATATGAACGCCGAGGACGCACTGTTAGCGAGAAGAAAGGCCCGGGAAGAGAGAACGGCAGAAGACAATCGGCGGGACCAGAGCCGAAAGAAGACAAGAACCGTGGACCGGAGGGACGAAAGACGCCCTAAGCCCCCGGGAGGAAGGTTCACGAGCTTCACTCCGCTAACAGCTCCGATAGATCAAGTCCTTATGCGGATCAAGGACGAGGAATCGCCGACGCGTTCCCGAAAGCTGAAAAGCGATCCTAGCAAACGCTCCCGAGATAAGTACTGCCGATTCCACCGTGACCACGGCCACGACACGCCTGATTGCTATGACCTCAAGCAGCAGATTGAAGCCTTTATCAGACAAGGAAAGCTGCAGAGGTTCGTTAGCAAGGAGAGAGCGGATCCCCCCGCGCAAGACCAATACCCCCGACGGGACAATGAGCGGCCAAGGCCCCCAATTGGGGATATAAGGATGATTATAGGGGGAACAACCGCCGTCGGGTCATCCAAGAAGGCCCGCAAGACCTATCTTCGGATGGTACAAAATGTTCAACTAACGGGAGCCGTGCCAAAGATGGCACGAAGAGAAGGTCCCATAGTCGGATTCTCGGAAGAAGACGCACAACGCCTTCACCATCCACATGACGACGCACTTCGTCGTCGCCTTACGCGTAGGAGATTACAATATGCACCGGGTGCTGGTCGACAACGGCAGCTTCATTCGGTGATATCTTATACTACACCGCGTTCCAGCAGATGAGGATCGACAGGGGGCGGCTGATCCCGACAAACGCCCCACTTGTCGGCTTCGGCGGGAGCAGTATTCCCACCGGGCGCAGTCACCTTATCCGTAATTGTGGGTGATTACCCCCAACGTAGATAGCCAGGGCGTGACATTCTTGGTTGTTGATTGCTCATCACCCTACAACGCTATCCTCGGGCGACCCACGCTCAACTCATGGAAGGCGGTAACCTCCACCTACCACCGATGATTAAGTTCCCAACCCGACTACGGAGTAGGGGAGTTGCGCGAATCGATGGTCGCGCGCAATGTTACATTGCCATGATGGAAATGGAAGATCGTGTTCAGACTTTAAGTATAGAAGAGCACCGGACGGTAACGGAGCCGGTTGAGAAGCTAGAAGAAATACCCCTTGACAGTTCCGATCCTGGCCGAACGACCAAAATTGAACGCTCGCTAACCCCACGACCCGTCAAGAGCTCATAACATTCCTTAGACGCAATCAAGACGTATTCGCGTGGGGTCATGAAGATATGCCAGGAATAGATCCTTCAGTCATGGTGCACAAGCTGAATGTGTCGCCCGCCTTTTCACCCGTCAGACAAAAGAAGAGGGTGTTTGCCCCGGAGCGAGACCAAGCCATAGCAGAGGAAGTAAGAAAGCTACGGAAGCAAGCTTCATCGGGGAAGTGTACTATCCCGACTGGTTAGCAAATGTAGTAATGGTGAAGAAAGCAAGCGGAAATGGCGGATGTGTGTGGACTTCACCGACCTTAATAAAGCCTGCCCCAAAGGATAGCTACCCCCTACCGAGGGTCGATGTCCTAGTAGACTCCACGGCCCGACACCAGATTCATCGAGCTTCATGGACGCTTTCTCGGGATACAACCAAATCCGAATGCACGGCCGACCAGGAGAAAACGTCGTTCGTAACCAGCCAAGGCCTATTCTCACACAAGGTCATGCCCTTCGGCCTAAAGAACGCAGCGCAACGTACCAAAGGCTCATGAACAAAATGTTCGCGCAACATTGGGAGGAATGTCCAGTCTCACGTGGACGACATGCTAGTTAAGAGTCGGAGGGAGGAAGATCATCTAGGAGATCTCAAAGAAACATTTGATACACTCCGCTCCTACAATATGAAGCTCAACCCGGGAAGTGCGCCTTTGGAGTAACGGCAGAAAGTTCTTGGGATTCATGGTATCCCAAAGGGGAATCGAGGCGAACCCGGATAAGATCCGAGCCATTATGGAAATGACACCACCGACAAGTGTAAAAGAGGTACAGAGCCTAAATGGAAAAATAGCGGCACTTAACAGGTTCGTGTCAAGAGCAACGGACAAGTGTTTGCCCTTCTTCCTGACATTGAAAAAATCCTTCAAATGGACCGACGAATGCCAACAAGCATTCAAGAATTGAAGATTTACCTCTCCTCTCCACCATTGTTGAGCCCGTCGCCGTGGAGAAGAGCTTTTTCTCTATCCGCCGTCTCCCCGCAAAATTAGCGCACCTTGATGAGAGAAGAAGAAAGAATGCAAAAACTCGTATACTACGCAAGCCGAGCGCTTCGTGGTGCCGAGGAAAGATACCCGCCGATGGAAAAACTTGCCTTCGCATTAGTTACGGCAGCCCGAAAGCTCAAGCCGTACTTCCGGACTCATACGGTAAATGTCCCGACAGACAAACCTTTACGGCGAGCAATGAGCAGCCCCCAGGCCGCGGGCCGACCGGCATTATGGGCGATCGAGCTGAGCGAAATTGACATTCGGTATCATCCGCGGACCGCCATCAAGGGACAGGTGTCGCCGACTTCATAGCCGAGTTCACCCATGACGAGGACCAGGGGCAGCAGAGTCCCCTCAATGGAGCATACATACGGACGGATCATCCAACGAGGCAAGCCGCGGGGGGCCGGCATTGTGTTGCTATCACCTGAAGGAGACACCATTGAATGTATGGTCCGTCTAAACTTTCCCGCCACCAACAATGAATCGAGAATATGAGGCTCGATAGCGGGACTCGACCTCGCCAAAGCAAAGCAGGAGCCGCAAGGGTAGTCGTCTCATCGCGATTCACAAGTTATCACCAACCAGATAAATGGAGACTACGAGTGCAAAAGCGAAAAGATGAAGAAGTACCTTGATGAAGTAAGGACAAGAGTGGGCGACCTAGAAGCCAGATTCATCCAGATTCCCAGAGAGGAAAACGAGCGAGCAGACCGTCTCGCAAAGGCCGCCTCAGCAGAACGAATGGTCGTCCCCGGTAATGTACTCTCCTTTGTACAGCTTTCCCCGCTAATAGATCTCGAAAATATGCAGGAAATATGCTCGACAAATAAGTCAAGGGCAGCGCCGTTGGTTTCATACCTAAAAACGGGTCTTGCTTGGACGAAAAGGAAGCCGCAAGGAAACTTAAAGTCCAGGCGGCAAGGTTCGTTCTGATAAAAGACGCCCTATACAAGAGAGGTTTCTCCCGACCGTATCCGAGATGCTTGGGTACGGAAGAAGCAGACTACGTCATGAGAGAAGTACATGAAGGAATCATGCGAAACCACTCAGGGTCCGGATCATTGGTACACAAGCTCGTATTTGAGCAGGGTATTATTGGCCCACCATGCGAAAGACGACGCCGAAGCCTATGTCGGGCCTCTGCGACAAATGCCAACGGTTCAAAGAATATTATTAGACAACCGACCGAAGAGCTGACCCCAATGACAGCCCCATGGCCGTTCGCACAATGGGGATTAGACATTATGGGACCGTTCCCTACAGCTATGCGGCAGGTGAAGTTCCTAGTAGTAGGCATCGACTATTTCACGAAATGGGTGGAAGTCAAGCTTTAGCCACGATTACGGAGAAAAACGTTCGCAGCTTCGTTTGGAGATGCATCGTATGCGAGTTTGGCATTCCTAGAGTCTTTGTCTCGGATAACGGGAGACAGTTCGACAACGACCATTTCCGGGATTTTTGCTCACGCTTGGGAATAAAGAACCACTACTCCTCCCCCGCCCACCCTCAAGCTAATGGACAGGTCGAAGTCACAAACCGATCCTTGCTCAAGATCATCAAGACTCGGCTCGAGGGGGCAAAGGGTATATGGCCCGAAGAATTGCCAAGTGTACTATGGGCATACAGGACGACGGCAAGAACACCCACAGGAGAGACACCGTTTCGCCCGACGTCGGAAGCGAAGCGATCATCCCGGCCGAAGTCGGACTTGCAAGCTACAGGGTACACAACCACGATGAGAGCAGAAACGAGGAGGCTATGCGACTACAAATGGACCTAGTGGACGAGATCGGGGCAGCAGCAGAACAAAGGCTCGCTAGGTACCAAGATCGCATGGCCAAATCCTACAACTCTCGAGTCCGACACAGAGACTTCCAAGTCGGAGACCTTGTTCTTAGAAAAGTCATGGGCGCCGCTAGGGACCCTACCCAAGGGAAACTCGGCCCCAATTGGGAAGGTCCCTACCGGGTCTTGTCGTGGCAGAGAAGGGTACTTACCATCTTGAAACATTAGAGGGACAAAACTACCACATCCATGGAACACCGAGCACCTACGGAAGTACTACCAGTGGGAGCAGCAGCATGAAGACCAACTCCTTTTTTATTTTTTCAGCAAATTATAGTCCAAACTCCTCAGATTTATCGTTTATTTTAGTTTTTTCGCAACAACTTTTTTAGCCCAAGGGGCAGGATTTGTTTTTAATTGCTTTTATTTAAATGCATGGCAATAAGAGGAGTTTTATTCAGAAATTGCTGAAGTGTATTTTCCTCCCGACGGTCCACTAAGTTTGCTGCCCAAAAACAACTAAGTCCTCAAAACTGACGGACCAAAAATATGTCAAATGACATCAAGGCCAAAGGCCAAGAAACCGACGCCCAAAAGGCTAAAAGCCTAAAGGTCGACGGTCCAACAAGATGGAATAACCATCGTAGGAAAAGTCCTCAAAACCCGACGGACCAAAAATATGTTAAATGACATCAAGGCCAAAGGCCAAGAAACTGACGGCCCAAAAAGGCTAAAAGCCTAAAGGTCGACGGTCCAACAAGATGGAATAACCATCGTAGGAAAAGTCCTCAAAACTGACGGACCAAAAAGATGTCAAATGATATCAAGAACAAGGCCGAGAAACCGACGGCCCGAAAGGCTAACAGACCAAAGGGTCGACGGTCCAATAAGATAGAATAACCATCGTAGACAAGGTTCTCGAAAATGACGGACCGACAAAGATATCGAAAACACTTGTAAACCGACGGTCGTAAAGTCGACGAGATATTCAACAGTTTAAAGAGATGACGTATTACAAGCAGACGGGAATTTCCAACAATTTTGTCTAAAATAAATAGATAAAATACGTGCAATTATACAAACGACAAGGGCACTTAAACATTACAATTGTTTAAAACTACAATTGTTTAAAACTACAATTATTTAAAACTACAACCGTTTAAAACTAAACATAACAACTGCTTTTTTCAGAAAATTTGAAAAAGGAAAAAGAAACAAACCTATAATTAAGCGGCGGGAGGGTTGCCGTCGGCGGGGACGGTCCTCAATGTCCACGATAACCGCCGGAGAATCGAAGTCTGCAGGGATTGACGGCAGGTTGGGCCAGGACGACGCCGCTTTGTCATGCTCCGGGTAGGTTCGGGCCAAGAGAGACATCGTCTCCATCGTCCATCGTAATCCCGCACAAGTCCAGATCCGGGAAGGCCGACGCGACCTGTCGAAGGCGATCATCAAACCCAGTGCCGTAGTATTGACCACATGAGTCGATAAAATCCTGCGACGTTTTGAAATCTCCGATCGCGTCGGCCCCCACCGTCTGTAGCTTCTCCTCCAGAGCCGTCACCTCTCCTTGGAGCTTGACGTTCTCGCCACCGGTCTCCGTCGCCTTAGTGTTAACATCCTTCAGCTCCTGGTTAAGGACACGGACGGCTTCCTTGTACCGAGCCTCTTTGATCCAACAAGCTCTTGTTATGGCTGCGAACTCGCCTGACGACCCCCTCCTTCGCCTCGCAACGGTCACGAAGGGCTTTGACACGAACCAAGGCCTAAAAAAGCGTATCCGTCAGATGAAAAATACATCAAAAACAAGATACGGCATGTTCAAACCAAAAACATGAGAAACTTACCCTGGAGAGATCAAAGAGGGCCGACGCCCCTAAATCTTCCGTCCCTACTTGATCACAGGGCTCCATGTCCGTCGGTTTTATAAGGGATTCAACCTCCCCGACGGCGTATTCCTTGTGGGTAAGGAGACGGCACGGGCCCTCGTTGACAGGACCGGTGGAAGTCATCACCCCCTTTCCCGCGCCATGGCCGGAAGTCGGAGGGGACTTCTCCTTCAATTGCTCAACCGACGGAGTGACGGCAGTCTTTTTTGCTGGACGGCCATCACTCCCGTCAGGCTTCCTCTTCGCCACCTTGGCGACGGCTACGAGGGTTGACGAGGCTTCCCCCCCTGCTTCCTTGGCCCTCCTCTCTTCTTTCTCGACGAGTCATGGCGGCCCGTATCCTTTGTTTCGCGGACTCCATCTCTACAAAACAAAGAAAGACTAGTTACGGAAAGTGACGGAAATAATTAAACCGACGGGAGTGGAAGTCTACTTACGTCGACGCGCAAACTCCTCCAACTTGCGAGCCTGGCGACGGATCTGGGCCCCCACAAAGATAAGTGGAGGGTGTCAAGGGTGATCAAATCCCTGCACTTACGATCCTCCAAAGGGATCTCTAGAATCCATTGGATGAACCCCTCCCGCTCGTCGATTATCTCATGGGACGGATATAAGCTGAAAAAGAAAATAGCAAGTGTTACTACCGTCACTTCAAAAACACACGAGCCTCATGGGTGACGGGATTAACTCGAATCTTTGACAAAGGCCCATGTGTTGTCAAAATAACCACCGGGCATCGTCGCCCACTCCTCCCGACGACTGCACCCAGTCCGTCCCCTCAAACAAAGAAATACCTACTCTTCCAATTTCTATTTGAGTCGGGCATATCTCGACACTAACCGTAGCCCTTTCTCTCGGGCGTTAAAGTGATACGTCCCTTGGGACGAGGCAATATGGTGGGGTCTCTGTAACAATAAAAGAACTCCCCTAGTGTAAGCCGACGGTGTCCTCCGCTAAGACTCGCCCCATAGGATCTCGGCTCCTATAAAAGTCCTCCAGGCGTTCGGGGCAATCTGGGTGACGGATATTCCAAGGAAATCAGCTAGTTGACGGTGCAATGCCATCAACGGCAACCTCGAGCCCGCAGCAAACATGGCGTCATACATACCGACGTCACCTGTCCGCCCGGGAGTAACACCTCTCACCCTCTCTAGGGAGACGGATGGGAATGTGGTCTGGGATCCGATAACGAACCCGTAACTCCCTAAAGACCTTACCACTCATCCCAGGCAAAAATTTGTTGACGGCCCATTCCTCGGGAAGAATGAAGGGACGGTTATCTCCGGAACCCTCCGAGGTTCCTTCACCGGACCTCTCATCCCCGTCACTATCTTCCCCGTCAATATCTATTTCATCCCCGTCAACATTTATTCCATCCATATCCATTCCATCCCCGTCATTACCATCCCCTCTTCTCTCATCCCCATCTCCCTCAAAGAAACTCTCTTCACCATCGGAGATTGGGCTGACGACTCTCTCTCTCGACGGGAGGGAGAACTCTGACTCATTTCCAGAACCAAAGGTCTCGTCGTAGCCCGCTCCCTCGCGGATCGACGACTCGTCACAAGACGCGTCACTCGACATCCGACTACCTACAAGTGACGGGTTCAAACTAAGTACCTAGGCTGACGGCCTCACTAATGAGGCAAAAATAAAAAGAAAAAGAAGGAAGGAGAGAGGAAGAAGACTCACCAGTATGGAAGCCTTACGAACGGCTACAGCAACGGATAAACCGACGGAAGTGAAGTTGACGGAAGGTAAGCGACGGTCTGTCTCTCCACAAGCTCACCTGGGTTGAAATGGTGAAAAATGATTGAAAACGCTGTTTATATATGGAAAAAATGGCGCGGAAGACGAAGCGACGTCTCGTCGGAAGTGAGGCCAATGGGAACGAGCCACCTGTCCAAGGCATTAAATGCTCGGATCTACGCAAACGATGTTTCTGCCTCTTTTGAAAGCAAACTCCATAAACCCGTCAAGACGGAAGGTGACGGAGGTATGGAGTAGGGGGCAAATGATGGGGATAAAAAACATACCTGACAAGGGTGACGGCACATACCTGACTAGGGTGACGGCATACACCGAAAGGCGATGACGGTGCGAACCTGGCAAGGGTGAGGTGGCGATTTAGCAAGGATGACGAGATGGTCTCGCCGTCGGATGCTTTCTAGGTCGACGGTAGCCTAAGGCTAAGAGGACTCCACAGGGCCAAACTTCCTAAAGCTTACGGGATAAGCGTGGACTGACGGGATAACATAAAATCGATGGCGTCGATCTGAAAATTACCATTGTGCACATTTACGTGTACAAGTAAATAACTTGCTCCCCACGTTTCATGGAACCTAAGGACTCCTATATGGAAAGAATCCCGTAAAATACGCCCAAGGAGACTCCTATAAGGAAAAGACTTCCGCTCCAAGAAAAAGAGGGTCAGCCCTCTCTACTATAAAAACCCGAGCACTCTCACAAACCGAGGTACGCATAATTTACCCTCTCTAGCACTCTAGAGCAGTGAGAATAGTTCTAATTTGACCTTCGGAGGGTACTTGGCTGGTACCACACCGGTACCCCTCGCTAGGTTATTCTTTCTTGTTGTGTAGGTGCCATTTGCGATCATACGAGGAACGTGTGACTCACTGGTGGGACTATTTCCGGCATCATCGGGATCTAAAACCGGCTTGACTGGTTTGGGTGTGATGCAATTTTTAATTTTGGTTTCCTTTGATTATTAAGAATTTTATTTAGGTCGTTCTTAATTCTCAAGGATTTGATTGGGTTGCACATATGCAACTTTTAATTTTCTACTTTGTGTTTGTTGCTATTTTTTCTTTGGTTTGTGCGTTTTTATACTGCCAAATTGACATGGAGAGCACCTTTGGCCGTTTCCATTAATTTCACAGCGGATTCATAGTAAAAATTAGAAAGTTTTAGAAACTCCTCCAATTAATTTTACAGCATATTCATTAAATTTTTGCTGATGAGGGAATGTTGGTTCTCTTTTTCTTTTTCGAACTAGATTTTGGAGGAAGAGGAAGAAGTGAAATGAAATCGAGAGATAATTTTGTCCAGAAAATACAAACACTATTGAGTTGGACAGAATCCTAACATAGTTTCAATTTAATCCAAAATTCAGAGGCATAAATATAATAATTGAAATTTTGTGAACTAAGTTGTGAAATGACCAAACCACAAAGGGTGACTGTAATTTACGCAAAAAAATATGACGAATATAATAACAATCCTAATCATTTTATAATTCATAGAAGATCATGTTCTTGAATCAAGATCCTTTTTAACTATTGCAAAGGAGCTTTCCCTAAGTCCTAAAAGCAATGGTCACAAACTACTTCTACTTTCTAGTAAAATACAAAAAAAAAAAAAATTAACAAGTATATGTTGTTATATTTTAGTCATGCATGTCATGCTAAATTCTAATTGCTATTTATATACTTTATGATATATGAAAGAAGATTGTCCTTTAAATATCAAAAGAAATATATTTGTCACAAAAATTACCTATCTTGTAAATGCCAACCAGAGAGATTGGCAACTTCAGTCAAAGCATCTCTCCATGTTTCCAACTTCTCCATGCTTTCCTTGAAACGTTTTTTGTATTCATCAAAGGTTTGTGCAAAAATTCCGGTCTGTTTTTCGTACATCGATGGATTTACATGGTAAAATACCGGTAGAATTATCAATCCTTTTTCTTTCATGCATCTAACAATATGTGCAAGTTCATCCAAGCACCACGTGGAAGATGCATAGTTTTTTGAGAGAACGATGATAGCAAATCTCGATTCTTCTATTGCTTTCAAGAGATTTAGGGAAATAGATTTTCCTTTATCAAGTTTTTCTTCATCCCTAAAAGTGAAAAGACCCTTACGTTGCAAAGCATCGTATAAATGGTCTGTAAAACCATTACGAGTATCTTCACCTCTAAAACTAAGGAAGATATCGTACTTCCATCGAGGTGTTAAAGAAGAAGCTAATGCCGAATTGCCTCCTGGAGTGCTCATTAAAGCCATTGAAATATACTGATGAATCTTGAACTCCGTACAATTAAGACTGAAGAAATAAAATATATGAAGAAAATAAATTAGAGAAGAATAAAACTATTTGACGGGGTGAAGCAAAAAAGAGAATTCAAACCTTTTATAGAACTCCTCCTGCTCCACTAATGCTTGTGAAAATGAGAACTTTCATATTTGTGAAATGGAATTGTAGCAGTGACTATAAAGCTTGAAACCCTCCTGAGAGTTCCTATGAGAGAGAGAGAGAGAGAGAGAGAGAGAGAGATGAGAAGAGGGGATGGAAGAGAGTAGGCATTAAATCCTCTGTTCTTGGTCAAATTAACAATTATTATTCTAAAGCAGACTTGTACGCAAGTGGCCAGCAAGGAAACGTGTCCTAGCAAGCCGACCATAAAATTATTGAATTTTCGTGATCGTGCGTAAGCACTGATTACAAAATTATTGAATACATGTACACTGAAATATATATCGTAGGAAACCAATTGCATTGAATTTATATATAATTTTTTTGATTTAAATTTTTTTTTTTTGTCTACCATAAATTTAAAAAATAAAACACAATTACAATGACCATAAGTTAAATAACAACAAAAATAGTGTTAAAGACACACAAAAAAAAATTCGAGTGGAGTTAAATTTTTATTAAAATAATGCTATGGACACAATAAAATTTAAAGTATTTAAAAATTATTTTTAATAAAATAATACTATGCACACAACAAAAATTTTGCAACTATAAAAATTAAAGTTGAGTTGAATATTCATTTTAATGAAAGGAAATTATAAACTTCATGTATTTGATTTTTTTTATGATGTCAATATATTTATGTTATTTTTTAATTATATTTTATATAATTAAGTCTCTTTAAGCATTCGCAACTAAAAAGCTTTGCAACTCCATCAAGTTGATCTTTTGTTTTATTATTACCAAGATTCATAGATAGGAAACTTTCAATCTTTAGCTACTTCACGTGATTAGCGATCACTTTTGGCGATATTTTAATTTTAATTTTTTTTAACCTTCACCTAGTGATTAGTCAATTCTATGACTTTGTTTTATGCCTTCGTGTTAAATCTAGCTTAAGAAGCTTAGTTGTTTGTTTTCTTTTTTCCCTTCAAAATCTACGTTGTGAGTTTGGTTTTACTTTGAAATGGGTCAATTCTGTGTCACACTGGCCAATTTCATCCTCTATTTTTCCCCCGTTTTCTTCTGTTTATTTTTTGAGATCCATCTTGATTTTGTCATTATTTTTTTCCTCTCCATAACCAACAGTAATAACTAATAAGGTCATGACTAAAAGGCACTTACGTGTTTAGTATCTTCCTATTCTCTCTTTGTTAAAATTTTTTTTTAGTTTATCAAGCAATGGAAATGGAAAAGATATTTCATTTAAAAATTAGATAGGAAAAAAAAAAAAAAAAAAAAAAAAAAGCTATCCTAAACTTTTAATTCGATTCAGTAATGCTTCTTTTAGAGAACTCAACAAAGAAACTTTTGGTAGAGAACCCCGTAAGCGTTCCCAATGATCCCGCTTGAAAAATAAACAAGGAACTAAACAGTGTACATTATAACAGGGACAAAACCACACGGTGTGTTCAAATGGAAATGGGCAGGAATAAGTATTAGTGGTTTCAGAATGTTGGTTTAAATTCCACTTAGATCATCTGCTCAACACACCAAAAAACAAAAACAAAAAATCCACTTAGATCAATGTAATGGGACACATTTCTATAGGGTTCTCATCTCAAGAATAGTTTGAGTTGTTGTATTGAGATTGAAGCAAAGTTATTATTGTGGTGCACTAAAATTAAGAAAGTTAAATTGGACACACGACACAAAATTGGACCCTAATTTAAAATCTAATTGAATTTTTTTAAAGTTTTAGCTTTAAATATACTAATGTAGCACCATGCATATGCATGGATACAATTAAAAACAATCGTAATTATATAGTTCAAATTATACTTGTTTTTTTTAGAATAAGTTCAAATTATATACGGTATTAACTTACACTTTTTTAAAACTATACATTTCAAAACTATGTAATGACTTCTCATTATATATATATATATATATATATATATTTTAAAATTTAATTGGTATTAGAATCTTCGATTTTTGCACCCAATATTCACTTGCCACAAAAATTAAAAATTGAAATGAACACATGGCAGAAAATTGAACTCTAATTGAAATCCAATTTAAAATCTAATTGGATTTGGACTCTTCAATTTTTACACTCAATAATTTACTTAGTACAAAATTAAAAATTAAATGGGACATGTAGCGCAAAATTGCACAAAATCAATAATCGAATTAAAATCTAATAGGATTTTCTCTAAGATATATATATATATATATATATATATATATATCATTGAGCCATGTGACTACATAAATTAATGTCATGTATACATTTAAAAACATTGAACAGTTGCGTCTTTTTATTAGGCACATTTTCATTCAATAGGAATATTTTTTATCAATAAGCACATTTTCAACCAATAGGCATCTTTTCATTCAATAGATACTTTTTCAAGCAATAAGTAACTTTTGGTATATCCAATATAAAGAGTTATAACCTTTAAATAGACACCTTTTAGTATACCAAATTTGAAGGGTTATGATCTTTCAATAGGCACCTTTGGTATATCAAATTCGAATGTTTATAACCTTTCAATAGGCACCTTTTAGCATATATATTACAACCTATTTTATATATACTTATATATACAACACAAACTAAACTAGAGACACAACATTCTGTCTCTTATTCCTTTCCACAAAAACCTAATAAATAAAACAACATTGCTTTCTTTTGCCTAAGTAATAAAACTTTGTGTTATTTCTTTTAATATCATATATATTCTTTAATTTCATACATTTTTGCTTATTACTCCAACTCAAAAATAATGACTTTTTTTTTTCCTAAAACTCATTTAGTAGCTATTCCCATGCATGGCACAAATTAACAACTAGTTTCCAATAAAACCGAAACCAAAGCCATTTTCAAACCAATCCAGAAGACACAGATGGGCTAAAACATAGAAAAAATCGGAACAATAAGAAAAACCCTCGATTTAATCATTGGTAAGCGTGAAAGCACAACGATTACTTGAAGGTTTGAACAGAAATTTTAAGGGTTTTTTTTAATTTATTTTTATTTACACTTGATGGTAAAATTAACAATTAATGTGGTATGAAAAATCATTTTTTATTACTCTGATTGGCATATCATATTTTTTCATTCAAAGAGATAACAACGAAGACTAAATTGATATTACACTGAAAACTGAAAACAATAAAAAAATAATAATAAAATTACTATTCATTTCTATCCAAACGTATACACAGTATAAAGATAAGTACCACCCATGTATTTTACTCATAAATATATTCTCAAAAATAAATAAATAAATAAATAAACCACCTCAAAAGCTGAGCTGAGCTATCAATTCCTTATCACTCCTAACCTCTAAGTCTGTAACCAAAACCATCGCCATGGCCGCCACAAACTACTTACAAATCATTCGAAAGGACAAATCTTTATTCAATACTAATAGTAATACTTTCTCAACTCTATTCTTATACCTTTTCTTTTTCATTTATTATTGTTTTTATTAAATTGGGGATTAATGGGTTCTTCTGAATCCAATCCCTTGACGCCTTCTTTGTTAGCTGAGAAATTCCCTTAACAACGACATATAATAAACAGTTTTTTTTTTCCTTTATAGGAACATATAATAAACAGTTAAGTTCAAGTCTGGTCAAGTTTGGCTAGCTACCTAGAATCTTTACTGAGTCACCGGATAACATTTTATGCACAAACATTTTTTTATTATTATTTATAACTCTATAGTTAGTAAGCAGGGCGATTTGAAATTTTGAACATCTCTATATAGGGTTTATCTCAAAAAAATAATAAATAAATATATAAAAAAGACATCTCTTTCTAAAACACGAGAGCCGGCTACATCGGCGTGTTAAATGAATATGTAAAGTAAACCCCGGTCTTATTCATCCACTCTTTTACATGTCATTTTCAAATGGGAAACCCTGGCTGTACCTGGTTTTATAATTCTACTATGATATGAATAGCTAGTTGTTTATCTTGGTAGTTGGTAAGTAACCGAGTTAGACACTTTTTCTCCATCTTCACAATAAATTTCAATCATTTTTTGGTGCCATTTCCTAGTTTTTCCTCCGTTTAGTTAGTCTTCTAGAGACACTATGGACAGGTTTGGATAGCGTTTGCATTTACGGCAGTTGTGAGTTTGCATTTTTGTGTGGGTCTCACGACTTTGTTTACGAGAACCTGCAAGTACGGATTTCAGTAAATTTTTCTTTAAAACTCACAAGACTATTCACACATTTAAAAATTATTTTACTATAGTGTTTTCAGTTTTCAGCAATAAGTGGTATCCAAATAGATTATATTTATGTATACACTTATGATAGTATAGATATTCATCCTTTGTAACTTTGTTCCACTTACACAACAAAAGCCTATCCTATCTACTGACCCAATAGAAATATTTGCACTCTTCTTTGTCTTTCGGGCCATCAACAAGCCATATATGGCAAACCCTACTTCATATGTAATAAACCAATTGTGGATATCATCCTCAAAAGTGAAAGAAAACTGTGGTTCTTGGAGAGAATATTATAGAAGAGAAAGGAAATGAGAATTATGTATCTTGTATTGTATAGATTACATGTAATACATCATATATATGATAACCAATCATAACCGATTAGGCACCAAAAACTCTATCCTAACAGAATTGTTTAGTGTCCAATAGAATAGAGACACGTGGACTTAACAATGTAACTAACTAACACCCCAGCCTTATCCTAAACTACATACGGGTTTACAACACTATGAATAAACTACAAGTCATTTCAAAGACATTGATACAACTTTGAGCATGTCTCATTAATCGATGCTTTGCTAATCGATTTAATCGATGCAACACCATCCTTTACAACCCCCTCAAATGAAGGGGAGAAAGCCCCATGAGTTTGAAAGAAAGAGCATGAAACCGAGGGGAAGGCAAGCTCTTGATAAATAGATCAGCCAATTGGTCCAAGGTGGAAATATACTTGATGACCATATCCCTATTCAAAACTTTCTCTTGAACAAAATGATAATCCACTTCAATATGTTTAGTTCGCATGAAAAATGGGATTAGAAGCTAAAGCAAGAGCTAACACATTGTCACACCATAAAATGGGAGGATGATACAAATAAACCCCTAAGTCTTTGAAAAGCATCCTCAACCAATATAACTCTACAAAGTGGTAATAGCAAGGGATCTCAGACTCGGCCTCGATTGAAGATCTAAACACAACGATTGTTTCTTAGCAGACTAAGTGATGGGAGAATTCCCTAAGAAAACAACCATGCCAGTAATAGACCTTCTATCAATAAGATCCCCAACCCAATCAAAGATCATAATAGGCGAGATAGAGTGAGAAGACCAGGACCTAAAATAGATGCCCAATTGAAGAGTGCCCCACTTAGACAATAAATCTTTGGCATACTTAAACTAATGCACAAAGATACCATCGATGGTATACTCAATCTACAAACCCAAGAAGTAACTCAAAAGACCCAAATCTTTGAGAGCAAAAGAAACACCAAGTTGCCTGATAATCTCAGTAACAAAAGCACCATGATTACCAGTAATAATAATGTCATCCATATACAAAAGCAAATAAACAACATGATCTGAATGGATAAGGATAAACAAGTTACTATCTGCACAACAAGCATGGAAACCCAAATGGAAAAGTTGAGTGGTAAGGCCTCAAAAAAGGGTAACAGGCACAACCAAAGGTTTTCAAGGCATGAAAGGGTGGTTTGTGATCATACAACTTTTCCCGGGGTGAGATAAAGTTCAAAATAGAGGGAACTCTATTGAGAAGATAAACTGCCGTACTAAAAGCATATGACCAATAAGAAAGAGAAAGATTGGAATGATGAAGCATAGATAATCCACTTTCCTAATCTGCTTGTGTTTCCTCTCAGCAATACCATTCTACTAAAGGGAATAAGGGCAGGAAAGTTGATGTTGAATACCATGCTCCAAATAAAAAGATTTGAAATTGTTATTAACAAACTCACCACCTCCATTAGACCTTAAGGTCTTGATTTTAGCAATAAATTGAGTTTCAATTAAGGACTTGAAATGCAAGAATACCTTGAACACATCAAACTTCCTCTTTAATAAAAACAACCAAGTAAAACGAGTAAAGTCATCAACAAAAATCACATAAAATTTGTGTTCCGAACGAAGTCACACAAGAGCAGGACCCCATAAATCGAAATGAACAAATTGAAAGGGATATTCAGTACTTGATACATGTTTATGAAAAGGAGGCTTGTGCATTTTAGCACTTATACAAGATGTACACTTCGAACATATATCACTAATAGTAGAAAGCTTGACAAAAGGATAGGGAGACATAGCATAATGTAAAACCTTTGCACAAGGGTGTCCAAGCCTATTGTGCCAAAGTAAAGTCTGAGGAGACATTGCAACAAAGCCACTAGAACTAACATGAGAAGGAGATGAGGAAGGTAGAAGGCAAAAGGAGGTATAGGGTAGACTCCATCCTTACTCAACCCTCTATAAAGAACCTTCCCCGTAGGCAAATCCTGAATTGAGAACTGATATGCATCAAAATAACAAAATTCATTATTTTGAAGACATAATTTGTGTACAAATAACAAGTTTGAAGCAATTTGAGGAACCCAAAGTATGTTATTCAAACAGAAATTGTGAGAAGGAGTGATTAGCTTACCATTTCCAATATGTGTCACTAGTAATTCTTGCCCATTGCCAATCTATTACTGAGACTTAGCAGTTGTAGGTTGCTGAGCAAGAGAAAGCTGAGACAAATTTAGTGTGATATGATCAGAAGCACCATGTCGATCGGCCAGTTTTGATTCTAATTAGCACTTGTAGTTGCAACCATTGATCTTGTAACCATGGAGACAAGTTTAGCTAGAGCATGTCTACCTTGGTAAGCAAAATTCATGCGATGGTAGCAATCCAAAGCAAAATGACCATTTTTACCATAGATTTGACATGCAACTTTCTGTCCCTAAGAAGAATTGGACTTGGTCTATGGAAAAGAAGTGAATTGATGATCACTAACTTGATTATTGCTATTATGAAATTAACCACCTCTGCCATTGCCACGACCTCTATTATTACCATGCTTGCCTCTTCCTCTTGTAAAACCTTGACTCAATTGATTGATCGCCGTAGCCAAAGATGTAGAATCCCTGAGATCTGAATTGATTGACCTCTTCTTGATTGATCTTTCTTCAACATTCAAGAGTGTATTCAATTCTTCAAGTGTAAGTATGTCATTCCTAGTTCTGATTGTAGAACAGAATGCATCATATTTTGATAGTAGGGCTTTAAGAGCTAGATGGATTAGCTCTTCTTCATCAACACAGATCGCTATAGCCCCAAGCTTATCTCTGACTTCTTTAATTCGTTGGAAGAAAGAATCCATAGATTTTGAACCCTTCTTGACACTCATTAGCTCATCTCTCAAACCGAGAACATGAGATTGTGACACCGATGCAAACCTTTTCTCAAGCACTTTCCAAACTCCTCATCCAAATTTCTAGCCTACAAGAAGAGCCAAGATTTATGGAGAGAGAGTTGAACTAAGGAAAGTGAACAAGGCCTGTTCATGAATCTTCCATTGAAAAAACTCTGGATTAGCTTCAGTTGTAAAGTTTCCGAGCTATCCTTAAGAAAAGGATCTCGTGCATGATTATCATCATTGATGGAATTGATCATTGAATATGCTACCAAAATCACTTTGATTTGATGTCTCCACACCATATAATTGTTGTAGTCAAGCTTCACAAGAACCATACTTACCATATTTGACAAGAGTAGCAGAGAAGGATTAACACCATGAGTGATTGAAGAACTCGAGGTTGATCCTGTTGTTGTAGAGGATGAAGAACTAGCAGAAGACACCATTAATGGAGCTCGATAACATGAAAGAAAAACTGTGGTTCTTGGAGAGAATATTCTAGAAGAGAAAGGAAATGAGAATTTTGTATCTTGTATTGTATAGATTACATGTAATACATCATATATATGCTAACCAATCATAATTGATTAGACACCAAAAACTCTATCCTAACAGAATTGTTTAGTGTCCAATAGAATAGAGACACATGGACTTAACAGTGTAACTAACTAACACTCCAAGCCTTATCCTAAACTACATGCAAGTTTACAACACTATGAATAAACTACAAGTCGTTTAAGCAGCACTGATACAACTTTGAGCTTGTCTATTAACTAATGCAACACCATCCTTTACAAAAAGTACTACCTCCTTAATCCAAGAGGAGTTTTCTCAGGTCCATGGCGTGAAGGAAGATATAAAAGACTTGGAAAGTAAGCTCACTAGTATCCAAGGTGTGGTTGAAGATGCAGAGAACAAGCAAGTGAATGATCCACATCTGAAAGATTGGCTCAAAAAGCTCCAGGAGGCAACTTTTGATGCAAAAGATGCATTGGATACTTTTAAAATAGAAGCCTTTCTTTGGAAACAAAGGCGGAAGGAAGATATAATCCAGCCTCAACTGAGTAAATCCAAAATATCCTATAAACATGATGCAATACATTATGTCAAAAAGATTACTGAAGCATTCAATAGGATTGCCAAAGAAATGGAAGGTTTTCATCTTGACATCAAAGTTAATGGCCGTGAGATTGAGAGCCTAAACTACACAGGCTATTTTGTGGACAAGTCAAATGTAGTTGGCAAGGAGGATGATAAAGAAAGGATAACACATATGCTACTATCGAATGAATTCGATAAAAAAGGAGAAATTTATGTGATTCCCATCATCGGTATGAGGGGGCTTGGGTAAAACAACACTTGCTCGACTTGTTTTCAACGACAACAATGTAATCGGCCATTTTGAATCTAGGATGTGGGTCTGTGTCACGGTCCAATTTGACCTGACCAGGATTCTAAAAGAAATTATACAATTTCATTCCAAGATGAAATTGGATGACAACTCCACAAGCCACCTGCAATCCCAGCTTCTAGAATACTTGGCAAGACAACATTTCTTACTTGTTCTAGATGATGTCCGGACCGTGGATTACCTAAAATGGAAGCCCCTAAAGGATCTTTTGAAACAAGGGGCAAAGGGAAGCAGAGTCTTGGTCATCGGTCGGATTACCAAGCTTAAGGATATCATAGGCACACAACATCCCCATCTTTTGGGTATTTGTTGAAAAAGGAATGTTGGTCCTGTAGAAATTAACCCAAAATTCCCAACCTGTGAGAAACAAAAAATAAAGAAAACACACGGCAAAGAAAAATAATCACACGCACAAGACAATATTTACATGGTTCGGCAATTTGCCTATGCACAGGATTCACAATGGGCTACAAAACCGACCAAAAAAATGAGCACTCTAACTTGGGTAGGCCCAAGCCTCCACTCCATGGACTAAGCCTCATAAAATCTCCCATTAAAAACCACGCAACATTATTCGAGTTGTCAACCGGATCAAATACAACTAGGCTCTACAAAGCCCAACAAATCTCCCACTTGGAGACTAGTTCAATCACCAACATCAACCGCAATCCTCCAAAACACAATCCCTCATCCCCGCAACTCATCCTCCTATCCTCAAGCTAGAAGGCCAACTAAAACTACACACAACTTCAACTTCTCAATAGTGACACCCTTAGTCAACATGTCTGCCGGGTTCTTAGATCCACAAATCTTCTCAAGTATTACCAAATTATCTTCAACAAGGTAACAAATAAAGTGGTATTTTGTCTGTATATATTTCGACTTTGAATGAAAAGCCGAATTTTTGGCAAAAAAGATTACACTCTAACTATCACTATGTAGAATGCCCATCTCCTGCTTCTTACCCAATTCATCTAAGAAACCATGTAGCCAAATCATCTCCTTTCCAATTTCGATTCTTTGCAACATACTCAGCTTTTTGTAGTAGACAAAGTGACAATCTTTTGTAGATTTGAAGCCCATGATATAGCTGTACCATCCAAAGTAAAAACAAACCTAGTGGTACTCTTTCTACTATCAATATCACTAGCAAAATCAGCATCTACGTAACCCTGCAGCTTCAAACTTGCACCTGTGAAGCAAAGACATGTATCTAATGAACCCTTCGGATATCTCGGAAAACCACTTGACCGCCTCCCAATGCTCGCTTTCTGGCCTACTTATGAATCTCGCTCACAACTCCCACCGCATGTGCAATGTATGGCCTCGTACACACCATAGCATTCATCAAGTCGCCAATAGCTAAGGCATAAAGCACCTTACTCATATGGTCCCTTTCTTCTTCTCGTCTTCGATGACTGTTCTTTGCTTAGTTTGAAATGACTACCCAAGGGTGTGCTCACCTTTGGTTTAGCTACATTCATGTTGAATCTACTAAGAACTTCTTCACATACTCATTTGAAAGCTTCAATGTACCATTAACCTTGTCCCCAATGATTCTTATACCAAGGATTTGCTTTGCAGCTCCCAAATCCTTCATTGCAAACTGTTTCGACAATTGCTTATTCAGATTATTAATCTCCTCAATTGTAGGGATGGCAATTTTCGCCCGACCCTAATGGGCCGAGTTTTACCTTGTCCGATTAGGAATAAGGTCGGGTGCGGGTTCTTTTTAAAAAAAAAAAAAAAAAAAAAAAAAAAAAAAAAAAGCGGGTCCGAGTCGGGTTCAGGTTTTATCAAAAAAAATTCGAAACCCGACTCGAAACCCAGCCCGGATATAACCCAGTTACCCTAAAATTACAAAAAAAAAAAAAAAAAAACCCTATATATATAGCTATAACTAACCCTAAGTCCCTTATTTTTTTTTCAACACCAGCTTATGCCTCCTTCAGTCCCTCCTCACCCTCACTCCATCATTTCAGCTCACGCCTCCCTCGGTCCTCTCCCACTCTCACTCACTCACTCTCCTCTCCTCCGACCACCACAACCACAATCGAGCCTTACTCACTCACCTCTCTTCTCACCACGACAGCCCCAACCAAGCCCGGAAAACCTGTAAATAGGTGATGCAAGTGCAAAGATCATCATGGATGAACATTTCCTTCACCCTCTGATCGAAGCCCCCACTATCCCTCAGCAAATTCAAAGCCACCAAACCCCCAAACAACTTGTCGTTGAAGAATATTTGTTGTAATTTTTTTTTTTAAACATGTATATTCAATGATTTCTGTGTTTGTGATTTTGGGATTTCTGTGTTTGTGATTTTGGGTTTGTGAATCATGATTTTCTGGCTCTGTTTAGTTACCGAGAAAGTGAGAAAAAAGAGGAATCATTAGAGTTTTAATTATTCATTGCTTTGATTCAATTCTCATGTATTTTTTTGGTTTATAATTTGATTTTGAGGTTTTTGAATAAGTTTAGTTACTAAACTGTGATTAGATTTTCGTTAGGGCTCTATTTAGGCTTCAATTCTTTTTTTTTTCTTCGGTTAGGCCATGGATTGGCCTAAATCTGGTCGACCAAAATAGGGCCCGTAGGGCCCAACGGGGCAGGTTTGGGCCCCAAAATTAAAAAAAAAAAAAAAAAAAAAAATCTGTTTAATAAATAGGCCGAGTCCGAGCCGCGGGTTCAAGCCCACGGGTTGGGTCCGGGTATGAGAAAACCCAGCCCGAACCTGACCCGTTGCCATTCCTACTCAATTCTAGACCTTGCAATAAGCATATCATCCACATACAACAATAATATGATGAAAGAATTGTCAAAAAACTTAACATAGCAACAAAGTGATCGACTTCACATCTCTTGAACCCAATTCTATGCATAAAACTCACAAATTTCTTGTACCACTATCTAGGAGCTTGTTTTAGGCCATACAAGCTCTTTTAGGCCATACAAGCTCTTTCTCGGTTTGCAGACTAGATTCTATTGTCCTTGAACAATGAACCCTTCTAGCTGAATCATGTAAAGGTCTTCCTCTAAGTCACCATGAAGGAATGCCATCTTCACTTCTAACTACTCAAGATGTAAATTTTCTACAACCACGATTCCCAATACCAGTCTAATTGTTGACATCTTCACAACTGGAGAAAATATCTCCGTGTAGTCAATGCCCTCCTTCTGCTGGAACCCTTTAACAACTAATTTGGCCTTATAACGTTTGCTACCATTATGCTCATTCTTTGTTCTACATACCCACTTGTTATGCAAAGCCTTCTTTCCTACTAGCAATTTAGTCAATTCCCATGTCTAATTCCCCACCAAGGAATTCATCTCATCCTTCATGGCTAACTCCCACTTGCTTGAATTCTTATCTTGCAAGGCTTCATCATAACACTCTGGCTCACCATCATTAGTCTATAGGAGATAATTTAGAGTGGGTGAATAACGCTGTGGAGGTCTAATGTTCTTGGAAGATCTGCGGACTTCAACTATAGGTGGACTCTGATCTACTTGTGAATTTACATTCTCCTTATCTTCTTCACTTTTTTTCTGAACGGTACTTTTAGTCAATTCATCTAAGTTGACAAACTCAGATTTCTTTTGATCTATCTTTGTAACATCTAACACTACAGTTGACCTATTCTTGTACATAACCTGTTCATTAAATATCACATTTCTACTTTTGATGATTTTTCTGTTTTGTTCATCACAAAACCTATAGCCAAATTTCTCATCACCATAGTCAATGAAAAAACATATTTTAGACTTTGCATCAAGTTTACTATGAGCATCAAAATCAATATGAACATAAGAAACACAACCAAAAACTTTTAAATGTGAAAACTTTACCTCTTTACTGCTCCAAACCTCCTCAAGAAGTCTGAACTCCATAGGAACCGATGGTCCTCGGTTTATTAGCTAAGTCAGTAATGCTAACAAAGATCAGCCCAAAAAGTTTTTAGTAGTCCAGCATGCAACCTCATATTCCTAGCACGCTCATTGAGAGTTTTGTTCATGCGCTCAGCCACACCATTCCATTGTAGTGTCCCAAGAATGGTCTTCTCTATCCTAATTCCCTATGCAACACAATACTTACTCAACCCTCCATCCATGTACTCTCCTCCATTATCCGACCTTAAACATTTTACTTTCAAACATGTTTTTGTCTTAACCATGGCCTTCCACTTCTTAAAAGTTTCAAATACATCCGATTTATTTTTCAGAAAATAAACTCATACCTTTCTGCTTGAGTCATCAATAAAAGTGATGTAGTACCTTGAACCTCCAAGGGATGCAACCGAAGAAGGGCCCCCATAAATCAATGTGTACTAACTCCAATTTTTTAGCCTTTGGTGTCCTACCAGTTTTCAAGAAGCTCACCTTTTTTTGCTTTCCTAAGATGAGCTTTCACACATGTCAAAATCAATAAACGTCAATTCTAGTAGTTTTCCTTTTGACAATAGCATCTTCATCCCTTTCTCACTCATATGACTAAGTCTCACGATGCCATAAGCTTGTATCAATACTTGAATCAACAACTACAATTGTGTCTCTTGGACTTGAGGTCATATATAGAGTACCAGTCTTCTTTTCACAAGCCAATACCCTAACTCCCTTTGTAACCTTCCAAGTACCACCAACAAATAGTATTGCATGTCCTTCATCATCAAGTTGTCCAATAAAAATCAGATTCCTCCTCGTGTTAAGAATATGTCAAACCTTCTCCAGTAACCAAATAGACCATTGGGTAACAATATCCGGACGTCTCTCATACCCACAACATCCAAGGCTAAACCATCAGCCAAATACACCTTACCAAAATCACCTACAACATAATTCTGTATGATTTCTCGGTGTGGAGTGGTATGAAACGAAACTCCCGAGCCCAAAACCCAATCATCAAGTGGATCTCTCGCAAGAAGTAATGCATCCTGTACCCCTTCTATTATAGCATTAGCAAAGGCATCTTCATTCTTCTTCTTAGGACTTTTGCATTGCCCCTTAAAGTGACATGTTTTCCCACAGTTCCAACATTGTACTTGTTGGCCTAATCTAGATTTACTTCAGTTCCGATTAGAATTTCTAAATTTTGATCCGCCACGATTTGAATTTCTGCCATTACCTCTGCCTCTTGTCTCAAGGTTTAGGGCAAAACCAGATCCTAGGGTTTCACCTGCATCTCTTCTGCGAATTAAATCTCGTATGTCATTGTACTTCAATTTTTCCTTTCCTGTAGAATTACTTACTATCATCCTCATTGTCTCCCAACTGTTTGGCAAAGAAGCCAAAACAATCGGTGCATGAATCTTATTATCAAAATCAATTTCTATAGACGACAATTGATTTGTGATGGTGTTAAATTCGTTCAGATGTTGTACTACTAATGCATTCTCTGCCATCTTCAAATTGAACAGTTTCTTCATCAAATGCACCTTGTTGTTTCTTGTGACTTTTTCACACATACCAAACAAGGCCTTCATCAGATCTGCTATAGTCTTCTCCTTTACAACATTATGTGCAACAAACCTAGACAGAGTTAACCCGATAACTCCCAATACCTGTCTGTCAAGAAAAGCTCATTCCTCGGCCTTCATAGTCTCAAGTTTTGTCCCCAAAAGAGGCAAATGCAATTTCCTCCCATAGAGATAATCTTCAATCTACATCCTCTAATACGCGAAGTCTGTGCCATCAAACTTTTCTATTCCGGACGCCTTTCCCGCTTCCTCTGCCATTACTTCCACTCAAACCTAACCCTAGGCTCGATACAGTTTGTAGGGAATTAACCTAAAATTCCCAACCCGTGAGATACAAAAAATAGAGAAAAAACACGCCAAAAAAAATCAATCACACGCACGAGACAATGTTTACGTGGTTCGGCAATTTGCCTACATCCACGGAATTGTAAGGATTTCACTATTATCAGGGAAAAATTACAAAGTGTGGCGAGAGCAGTGTTTAGGTCTCTCAAGAACGACAACAACATAATAAAACCCTAATCACCAAAAAACAGTTTTTACATCCTGCGCACAAGATTCACAATGGGCTATAAAACGGCCAAAAAAATGAGCGCTTGGACTTAGACCTATCAGCCCAAACCTCCACTCCATGAACTAAGCCTCAAAAAATCTCCCATTAAAAACCACGCAGCATTATTAGGGTCGGGTCGGGTTGGGTTGTCAACCGAATCAAACACAACTAGGCTCCACAAAGCCCAACAGGTCCTTATTTGCAAAAATTGCATTTCAAGGTGAAAGTTTGTCTAGCCAAAGGCGAAAAGTTTTGGAAGACATTGGTAGACAAATCGTCAGAAAGTGCAAAGGTCTCCCATTGGCAGTCAAAGCAATGGGAGGTCTCTTGCGTGGTTATGTTGATGATTTAAAAAAATGGCAGAAAATTCAAAGCAGTGAAATGTGGGAGATAGAGGACCAGAACTCTAGAAATGGCAAGCCCAAAATTTTGGCTATTCTGAAATTGAGCTATGACCATCTACCTTCTCATCTAAAGCGTTGTTTCTCCTACTGCTCCTTATTTCCTAAGGCCTACGTTTTCCACAAGGAAGAATTGGATTCAATTGATCAAGCTCTAGCTTGCGCAAAGGTTTATACAAGCTCAAGAATAAGGGATGGAGGAGGAGATTGGAATTGCATATTTTGATGAGCACTTAGTAAGATCTTTCAAGTTTCAGTCATTGACGACAAGGAGATATTCAACATGCATGATCTTATCCATGAATTGGCACTATCAATTTCAAGCCCCAATTGTTGTCTGATAAATGATAACAAGTCATACAGTTTCTCTGAACAATCTCATCATGTGAGCTTGCTTGGTAAAGATGTCGAGCAGCCTATGTTGACGATTGTTGAGAATGCTAGGAAGCTGCGGTCACTTCTATTTCCTAGTCACTACCTGAAAAACTTTGGTCAAGCCCTTGACAGAGCATTTCATACAATGAGATACTTCCGGACCTTGGATCTTAGTTCAAGTATGATCTTGGAATTGCCCAGCTCAATTGATGAGTTGAAGTTGTTACGCTACCTTGACCTCTCTAGAACAGAAATCAAATTTCTGCCCAACTCAATTTGTAATCTCTATAATTTGGAAACACTGAAACTCTTGGGGTGCCCTTGGCTTTTCAAATTGCCCAAGGACCTTGGGAACTTGGTTAATTTGCGACATATGGAGCTCGAGGATTTATTCTGGTTCAAGTTCTCCGTCCTGCCTCCAAAAGTGGGGAACTTAACCCGTCTGCAGAATTGGCATGCATTTCGGGTTGGCAACAAGATTGGATACAGAATTGAAGAACTGAAGAACATGGCATATCTCTCAGGAACATTACATATCTCACAGCTAGAAAATGTGGTTAATGTAGTGGAGGCTAAGATGAATGAGAAGAAGTACCTTAGGAAATTGGTGTTTGAATGGAGTGACAGGGTTGTCAATACACATGATGATGCAACTGAAAAATTGTACTTGAAGGCCTACAACCTCACTCAAACCTCAAAGAGCTCCAAATTTGTCACTACAGGGGCAATGAATTTCCAGCTTGGATGAGAGAAGGGCGGATCCAAAATTTGGTTAGTGTTACCTTGAATGATTGCACAAATTGCAAAACTCTCACTCTTGGTGAGCTACCCAATCTTCGAGTTCTCTGCGTCAAAGGTATGCAGGAGTTGGAGAAATGGCCAGAGGTCAGATGCCCTTCCCTCTCACGGCTAAAGTTTAGCAACTGCCCCAAACTGAGGGAGCTACCCAACTGCTTTCCAAAGTTGAGAACTCTGAAGATCAAAAGCTGCATATCCCTAAGGGCTCTTCCAGTGGCCCCAAGTTTGATGTTTCTAACTCTTATTGACAATCTTATTCTGGAGGATTGGAGTGAAGTAGTGACGGCTTGGGAGCCTATGTGTGGGTCCTGGTTTAATTTGTTGGAACTGAATGTAACAAGCTGCCCCAAGTTACAGACACTGCCAATAGACTTCGCTCCACAAAAGTTGGAGATCAGTGGGTGTGAGTTATTAGTTGCTCTCCCACAACCACATTTTGCTGAACGTCTTCAGCATTTAGCACTGGATGCATGTCTTGATGGAACATTAGTGAGGGCAATACCAAATACTAGCTCTCTAAACTCACTGGTTATATCCGGCGTCTCAAACCTCACCTCACTTCCACAATGGCCCCAGCTTCCTGGCCTCAAGGCATTGTACATTCGTGATTGCAAAGATCTGATGTCTTTGTCCGAAAGCAAAGAAGCGTCACTGTCAACTTTGTTATCTCTCACACTACTTTCCATTCGAAACTGTCCAATGCTTGTGAAATTAACAGAGGAGCTACCTGCTACGCTGGAGTGTTTGAGTATTGGCTCATGCCCCTTTCTACAGTCTCTAGGCCCCAAGGAGATACTGAAAAGCCTCCCTTCGCTCAAAGACCTTTACATTGAGGACTGCCCTATGCTCCAGTCCTTGCCTGAAGATGGGCTTCCTAGCTCTCTTCAACATTTGCAAATACAAAGATGTCCACTATTGACAGAGCGTTGTCAAATGGAGGAAGGAGGTGGAGGAGGTCCAGATAGGCCAAAGGTTATGCACATTCCTGACCTGGAGATTGATTTCCCTACAGCTTCTTCAACATCAGCTTAGTATCACTTTCTTCCACACTTGGGAGGTTAGTACTTCACATACTATACACTGTTTCACTAATTACTATTATCATAGAATGTCAACTATTTACCACCATAGATTCTAATATGCCAACTAACTATGTAGTCTTTGAAATATACTAACATTTTCTACATGAGCTTACTCTATTTAATTTGTTTGGATGGAATTTATGTTTCTCTGGACCTGGTAAAATGGAATATTAATATTTATTGCTACAGAAAATTTTCCCCTAATTGTGACATGAAGTCTTGAACTTCCCTGCATAAAACCAAGATTTAAACGTTCAAACTGCAACCTCTTCACATTCACACTTTGTGTGTGTGTGTTTCAGTATAAAGTTAATTTGGCTTTATTCACTTATAGCATTGTTTCTCTGCTTCTTTTGACCTTTTTGTGTTTTGCCTCACACATGCAACATGCTATAGTATTTATTATGGCTTTTTCTATCAGTTTCTCCAGATGTGAACTTGCAGTGAAGATTAAACCACAATTGAATAAACCAAAAAAATAAAACTAAAAATTTAGAATCTGTATAGTTATGTTTGCATTATAAGCTTAACAAGAATTCTCCTTAAAAGTTATTAATATATTTCATTTGTTTCAGGGATAGAATAAATGATGCACACCAGGCTAAAAAACAACCAAATTCATCTTGCTTAAAGCAAAATCACAAAGGTAAAAGGCAAAACATTCTCTTTTTCTTGACTCCACCTTGTGTTAGTGTATGAGCTAATCACACCATAATATGGTGCTCTCTCATGTATCTTATTCCATCCTTTTTTTTTTTTTTATAATTATCTTATTCCATCCTTAAAAAGATGGTTTGCTTCACAATTCGATTGTGTTGTTTGGTAGTGTTATTGAGAAAGAACCAACTCATCGTTGTCCAACTCTTTGCACTGCAAACAAAACTTCTTTGACTGAAAAATCTATGATTTAATTGATAGAAATAAATTTGTCTAAAATATAATTAGATACGTGCTAATCATCAGCTTGTAAAGAAGTTCACTTCTTTTAATCCCAAGAGTTAAACACAATTGACTGCAGACCACACACCATGAAATGAAGCTTACTGTTTCAAATCTCTCTCTCCCAACCCCTGGGACAAACCTCAATCATTTAAGAGAGAAAGAGAGAGTATCACTCCCCATATTTAACTACCTATATGTGATAATGACTTTTTTTAGTTTTCGTGAATCCATTTACCTTAGTATGGAGAAGAGGTATATTCTCATTTTGTAAATAATGTTCTTGATCGTGTTAGAATTGATTCACAGTTTTTATAAGGGCCAACTACAGAAGCTGTTGATGAGGTACTAAATGAACCAAAAGCAGAACAGGAAGAGACCGGATCCAAAAAGGTTATTGTCTTTCTTTTTTTGATAGGTACAAAAGTTACCATCTTTCTCAATCTGATCATCATAAAATTCTCTTTGCCTTGAACAATAATTTCTCATTATGTTTTATCTATTATGAAGGATTCTTCCAATGAAATCTATAAACAAGCATCAGATCTCCACAACTAGTAGATGAGGAAGAAGAAGGAAAAAGAAACTCATTGGTCCCTAGGTCAGCCTCAAAGAAGCACACAGAAGCTGCAGAGGAGAAACACGTAAAACCATCAATCTGTCATCCTACATTCCTACTACAGAACTTGAAAAGTCATCAGTTGCAGTAACTACTCCAACATATGAAACTACTGGATTAATGCTCCACCAATGGTTGGGCATGAAGAGGCTTCTACTGTGTCTAATGACAGTGAGGATGATGATATGGAGTCCTTTTACACTTGGGAGCCAATTCTGAAACTTGTTAGTCTGCATCCAGCTGTTTCATAACAAATGTGCAGCCCAAGAAAGCCAGGCCAGGTCAATCTGACATAGACAACATTGGACATTGTAAAACTGTATTAGCAACCGACTTCTCTTCTGCACTTTTTCCTGGTCATTCCATTTCTTTAAATTCGGCATTAGAATTGTTGTGTGACTTGGATGAGTCATGGCACCTCGATTGGAATGAAATCCCTAGTGCTTCAACTCTTAAAGGACTTCACAGTTCTGAAAGCCATTTCTGCCAAGCCAATGACACCATTGAAAGGTGCACCAATCTGATCAAGCCTATGGCTGAGATAGTATCTCAACTAGAAAAGAATAAAGAAAATTTCTTGAAGCTTGATTCGGTTGAGGCAACAATTCAGAGTATTAATGAATCACAGATCAATGAGCTACAACAGAAAGTGGACAAGCAAAAAACGTCAACAGTTGGAAAGAGTATATCTGGAGCCAAAGGACAGATAAATGATCTAAAACAAAAGGGAAAAGCAAGGGAAGAGAAGAAAATAATCTACACCGATGGAAAGAAGCTGAAGGAAAAGTGGGATGTGGCCACTAATGCAGAAAAGGAGAAGAAGGCAGCTGAGAAGATCTAGAGGGAAATTGAAGAAAAGTGGTCAGACTACAACAAAGAGTTTGCCTTTACATTCAGTGGAGGTTAGTTCTTTCTGTTTTACGAATTACTATTACATCACAAATTCTTGTATGTGAACTATAAACTCTTTTGACTATATATAGCAACTTTATTGGTTTCTCTACATGTGAAACTGCAGTTTCAGTGAAAATCAAAGAAAAAATAAATAAATAATTGAGATTTTTTTTTTTTTTTTTGAAACAAATAATTGAGAATGTCAGAAGGTTTATTTATATATATATATATATATATATATTAACTAGAATGCTCTAGCAATTTAATGGTGATTGCTTTCATTTGTTGCAGGAATCAACATGAATGATATAAGCCAGGCTGAAGAACAACCAAATTAATTCACTTTGCCCAATTCAAAGGCAAAAGGGTAATACACGATTATTTCATTTACTGACTTCAGCCCAAGTTGCAGCATAACTTAGTGCGGGCCCAGCATAACATATAAGCACTAAATGAGGTTATACACATCCAAAATTACTCTTTTCAGTATTCATGATGAAAAAATTAAGCTGCTGCAGCTTAGAAGGAATTCTATCCAAAATTGGATTCTGTGTAGCCATTGCAGAATTCCTTTGCTGTTTTTGATTGGATTTGGTGCTGGTTTTTTTTATCCTACAGCTGGCTGAGTGTATTTTGTTTGGTTTTGTTTTGATGATGGTATAGTTTGCAGCTTGCTGCTTCTTGTTTGTTTGTTGAATAAAATCTAGCTCATTCCAAAGAAAGAAAAAAGCAAAACAAAACAAATGAATGACATGCTTTTTTTCCCTCTCTCTTTGTCATGCTCTGATTTAGAATTATTTCTTAGTTATCCATTATAACTGTTCCTTTCAAAGTTAGATAAACATTGCCGCCTGTTAGGATTTAAGCATTGGCATATTCAGTGCCAAATTTTTGTGTATTTCGTGCAAATTAAATTCCTATGTATTTGTACAATTTTGGGTTTGAATGTATTTGAGATGAGAGTCCAAGTGCTGTAATTGGAGCCGATGCCTGAAGAATCTCGGTCAAGTGAGATAAGGCTGTCAGCTGAACTGTCAAGCAAGTGTGGATTTCAAAAAGCAGTCAGGCAAAGAGTCACGCTTGGCCCTTGCCTATCATCTCGGTTGAGAAAGATTGCAAACTTGAGAGAAATCAGTTAACCACCTATTTTCCTTAGGAGAAAATCCCATTGTAGTTTCTACCTTTACCTTCTCAAATTGCCAAATCCTTAGATAGGAGACCTAAGCCTTACGCAATTAGATACTTTGAGTGATCTTTATTGAAGCTTGGTGCTAAAAATCATTATAGAAATTCATAAATCTTCAAGAGGCCTTGGAGTGGTCAAGGGGAGTTGGTCTTGTGATTGGCAGCTCAACTTTTGGAACTGATAGCTAGTCTAAGAACTCCTCCATCTTTGTCTAAGAACTAAGAAAGAATGATCAAAGCTCGTGGCCTATTGAATCAGACCTCCTCATTTCTACCAACCCTCATCATTTCACTCCTAGAGACTATAAAAGTGAGGGCATCAGTTGAAAATGAACCAAGAAGGCGGAACCCAAAAAATTAATAACCAGAATATGCGTAGCACCCTTACTTTGAATTGTAGTTCTCACATATCTCATTCCTCTCATAGAACACCCACTCTCGAAGCCTCATTGAACTAACCTCGCCATCACAACAACACAAAACTCCACCATATGGTCAAAATAAATTAGGGCTAAAGTGTTTAAAATAAAAATTAGTAACTGAATCTGAAGTGCTTTTAATTTGTTATTTGTTGAGTAGGGATTAGGAGTGTGGGACAGGTCAAGAGTGATTGAATGAAAACAAGCAAATGTTAACACAACAAAAATTTTCTTAACATCTATTTGGGAATAGTTTATCTAACTTTTTGCTTAAAGTATAAAATAAATAGGAAATCATATGAGACTCGCAAATAGTAGGAAAAAGATGAAGTAATAAGTTGGTTTATAATCACGACTCAAACACACTTAATTCAGTTACAAATAACAATAGTTGTCAAAGTTGAGTTGAATTGTTAAATACAAGAATTGTAAAGAGTTAAAACAAACTAATAGATAGAAGTATTCTGAGCAATGATAATTAAAGTTCATTTATCAATAATAATTAATAATTTTATTGTATTTGAAAACTATGGATGATTTTCAAGATTTCATCTAATTACTATGTTCATTATATTATGAAACTATATGCCAAATGAACTAATAGTTTATATTTTATTTTCTTGCTAGAATTATTAACAAATTTGAAATAAAGAAATATTGTAGACTACAAGATTCATTTTCTATCTAAGATTTATCTTCTTATTGAACTCCTTAGAAAAAAATCCTGGAGCCGCCACCATTGGACACCCTTTTGCTCCCTTCAATTGCACCGAGTTTTCACTCTTTTCTCTATGATTATAATGGAAGAACCCATATTACTTTATAGTTTTACTGTTGATGAATATGATATGTCCTTTTTATTGAGTTTTTTTCATTTTTTTGGCTTCTTACCAGAAGATGAAATGTAAAGGTTGTTAGCATCTTTCTGAGTTATTAACCACTGAATTTTTCTTATACTGATTAATTGCTGGATAAATTGTCTATGCTGACTTGTGGTTGGGATTGCTGTACTGACTTAGTACTATTGTAGGGTGGTTATTTAAGTTATATTAAAATCAACCTTGAGAATCTTATCGTGCATTCTTCCTCTGCAATTTAGGCCTTGGGCTAGTTCCCCCTCCAGGGGATAAGAAACACACTGGTTGTTAGTCTTTTCTTATGGGCTAGCGTTCAGTTCCAAGCTGGACTCCTAAACTTATCTCGATATGTGTCTTTGATCTTCAACTAGAGGATCTTGGCAGATCCTCTCAACTTCCATTAAAGCCAAAAAAATGTCCCAGCCTGAGAGAAGAGATTACTCTCTCATGCACAGTTTTTATCCAATACATTCAGTAGATGCCACGATAAATTTTCTTTATGTTAGGAAGCACAAATGGAGGGTCTTTTTTCTCCCTTACCACATTGCTCCAAATTTACCCACTTTTGTTATTCCACATTAGGGGTGTACAGAAAACCCACTGACCCGTCAAACCCGACCCAACCCAACCCAATCCGCCGGGTTGGGTCAGTTTTTAAGGCTTGGTGGGTTGGGTTACAAAAAAAAAATTTATGGCGGGTTGGGTTGGGTCTAGGTCATAAAATTACAAACCCGCCAAACCCAACCCGACCCACCCATATTTAATATATATTTAAAATATATTTTTATATTTAATAATTTTTTTAAATCAATTGTAGGGAACTTATATATATATATATATATATATATATATATTTAATAATTTAAAAAAAAAAAACAGTTGTAGAGCAGTATTTTCTCAGTTCCTCCTACTAATACTAATTTAATATATATATATATATATATAATATATTATATAATTAATAAATTTTTTTAAATAGCCAATTCTTCCTATCCTATATAAAAGTCAATTAGTTCACACAAATCCTAATAAATTACTATTGTTGTTTAGTCATTAGTGTTGTTTGCCTTTAAGAAGTTACATTGATACTAATCTTTAGGTTTTTTTTAAATATTTTAATATTTTTTTCTACTTAATTTAATAATAATAAAAAAAAATTTCAAACCCATGGGTTCAACCCGACCCATGTGGGTTGGGTTGGGTTGGGTTGGGTTTTTTTTTACCCACCATGGTGGGTTGGGTCAAAAAATCCCCTCAACCCGACCCAACCCACATGGGTCAGGTTGGGTTGGGTTGGACTTATGTGATGGGTTGGGTTGGGTTGGGTTTTTTTTGACCCACCATGGTAGGTTGGGTCAAAAAATCCCCTCAACCCGACCCATGCACACCCCTATTCCACATCGTACATCCCTATACTTGGTTGGAAATCACATATTACTTCTCTTTTGCAGGTTTGTTGACTAAAGTGCAATTCCAAGACAATTCACAAGCCTTCTTAACTATTGTGTTGATGCAAACAATGGGCTCGACTTACCAACTTCAACTCAGGTCCGAAAGTCAAGCCAATCAAAGTTTGAAGCATGGTAAGGTGACAAAAAGGACCCCAACAAAATATTATTATGGCAAGTAGGCCTGTCCACCAACCGCCCTAACCCAAAGAACTCGCTGAACTCGAAGCTCTCCACCCGATAACCACCCTATCCAAGCGGTGGTTTGATCGGCCACAAGTCACCAACGCCAGGACCGAGATCTGTCAATTCGAGTTGCAATTTGGCTATCTGAGAAACCGATGAACCCCACCACCCGATGACTTGTCCTCTCCCCATAAGAAATCACAAGTTTCAGCCGAAAATCCGGTAAGCCTAAACTCTAACTCCTCTGATATAAGGAGATCTCAACAGATTTAAAGGGATCTCAGCCAAATCTTGATAGATCCAGAGGAATATAGGCTAGATCTCATGAGATCCAATAAGATTTCGGCCAAAATTGGCAAGATGTTGACCCAGGGAGCAAACTCTAAACCAATAAGACCCGATCCGACCGATTTGAAGCTCTATTCAGGTTGGTTATGGGTTAAGATTTTCCCCACCCAATGCTGTTTAGGTTGAGTTCGGGTTGGGCACAAACCCGACCCGAACCAACCCATGGACAGCCCTAATGGCAAGTGAATTTTCAATTTTGGGTGGTTGTGCTTGTAATTTTGGGTGATTGTGTGATTGTGCTTGATGGGCATTGAACAATCGGCAATTTAGGAATCTCTTTTGTAGTTTTCTATCATGTGTGCGTCTAAATGAGAGGAGGTGATAGGGAAGAGAAGAAGGGGTGTTGTGCGATAGAAAAATCTATAATATCAATTATTGTGAATTAGGATTAGCAGAAGCGCATTCACACCAATTAAAATATCTACATGAGACAAATATTTAATGTAATTTGGCCAAATCCATGTCTACATTAAAAACTATCTTACACTTACAAAAATAAATAAATAAATAAACTTCAAACACATAACAACGGGTAATCTTTTAATCCCAAAAAATCTACCAAACTACTTTTTGAAAAAAAAAAAAAAAAAAAAAAAAAAAAACTCATGTTCTTCTAAAAGTCTTCTCCTATCCTCATGTGGGAAGACCCTTGGGCAAAGACCATCAAATCCTTTGCAATATTACCTATTTATAAGGCTCTAATTCTATTCCTTGATAGATAAGAAATACATATTACTTCTTGAAGAAAGAATACTTTTTTTTCCTTTAATATCAACGAGAATCCTTGTCTTCCACCCAAATGATAATCTTTCATTTCTCGACAAGGAAACTCAAACCAAATCTAATTAAGAATTTGAGACTATTTTCAACAAGAGGCAATAGCAATGATCACAATTGTGAATGGACTAAGTTTGAATGAGACAATGTCATTATAGGCTTCATTTTAAAAAATAAATAAAAATAAAAATAAAAGGTTCTATATTATTTCCTAATTATTGGAAATTTTAGTGGTCATTTTTAATTACTATAAATTGTAAAAACAAAAACTACAATGATTTTTAAAAGTTGACAATAGCATTTTAATTTTAATGGCAGTAGATGAGAGGGTCATATGATAATAATTGCAAAATTGGGAGATGAAATTAACAAGATTAAAATTTTAAAGACTAAAATAATAATTAAATAAATTTAATGGGTTTTTAAAAAAATAAACTTTAGCATATTTTTGAAAAATAAATAAATATAAATAATTTTTTATTATTTGAATGACTCAGCAAAGCACTTCAAAGAAATTGACAGTTAGACACTCCTTTCAGTCTACATGTCATTTAAAATAGTTTGCTGAAAATAAAAAATTAACTTAAAATTAGATTAAGATTTAAAAGGAAGAAAGAGTTTGTCAAGACATTTTGCGACAAGGGCCAAAAGCAAGAATGGCTCAAATCTCCCCTTGAGTTCTTTAGAAGTGATTGTTTGTGGAGAGTATCAAGCCCAAAATTCCAATATTTAGTGAATAGAGGCTAATGGTGGTTTAACAAGAGAGAAATCAAAATTCCAATAACAAAAATGCTAAAAAATCATAAAACAACATAGGTTCAAAATTTTGACCCACAATCAACGAGAAGAGGAAATTGAGAGAGGTCATGAGAAAGAGAATGAAGGCTCCCTTGTACCCATATTTCCACCTCCTAGCTTCAGAATTTTGAGAATGCATCCTACTTGAATGAGCCTTTACTCTAAAGTTTAATAACAAAAGTGCAAAAAAATGCATAAAAACAATAGGTCCAAACTACGACCCACAAGAAGCCAAAAAAGGAAATTGAGGGAGGTCGTGAGGTGAAGAAAATCTAAGCTTCTCTAAGTGAATCACAAGAAAGTTATTGAAGATTCTGGAGCAAATACTCAAGAACAAAAGAAAAAGTGAGAGAGGGAGAGAGAAAGAGATTTGTGAGAAAGAGAAAATTAATATTTCCACTATATGAGAAATTTACACAATACATAGATATATATATATATATATATATATATATATATATATATATATATATATATATATAGAATCTTGGATCACTTATAAATATCTTCTAGAAAAATCCTTTAACAACCAAAACGGAATTTCCCACTCAAACCCGTGTCGTAACTAACTTCTTGAAAAACTAACTACTACTTTGCTAGCATGAGATGAAATGCACTGTGTGCCTAAGTTAGTACTACTTTTGATGAAATGCACCATTTGAATTAATTGATACACGTGTGTTTAACAGCACGTGTTATCTCTTAATGGTGTCATTTACCCGATCATCTTCAACATCCCTCCTTAAACGAATAGGGGAGGAACAAGTCATGAGTTTGTCTCTAAACAAAAGAAAGAGAGGAGCAGCCAAAGTTTTAGTAAACACATCAGCAAGATTTTCCTTGCTAGATACGAATCGAACACAAAGACTCGCAAACAAAGAACCTTTTCTCAAACAAAATGATAGTCCACCTCGATGTGCTTGGTACAGGCATGAAACACTGGATTGGAAGCAAGAGCAATGCCGGAGACATTGTCACATCAAAGAATTGGAATATGATGAAGAAATATATGAAGCTCACGAAATAATGTTTTGAACCAAGAAAGCTCAAAGCAATTGTAGGGGCCAATGCACGATACTTAGCTTTAGTGGAGGACCTGGAAACCATGGTTTACTTCTTAGAGGACCGTGAGACAATATTAGACCCCAAAAACATAATGAAACTAGTAGTGGATTTCCTATCAAATGGATCCCCTGCCCAATCAAAGCATCGATAAGTGCAAATAAAGTGACGCCCACGAGAAAGGTGAACACTATAAGTAAAGGTACCTCCAACATAACGAAGTACTCTCTTTGCAGCCTCTAAGTGGGTAGTAGTAGGAGATTGCATGAATTGACATAACTAGTGAACACCGAATGCCAAGTCTGGTCTAGTAAAGGTAAGGTACTATAAAGCCTCAACCATGCTCCAATAACTAGTTGGATCGGTGAGAAGAGACCTAGTGGTAGGAGTAAGCCTTGTAGCAGGACAAGATGGAGTTTTGGTGGGCTTGGAGTTATGCATATTGAATCTATAAAGAATGTCGGATGCATATTTGGACTAAGACAAGGTGAGACCAAACTTAGTAGGAGTGATCTGAATACCAAAAAAGTAATTAAAAGGGTCAAGGTACTTGAGTTTAAAGGTAGAACTAAGAGCATGAACAAGATTTGAAATTTGAGTAGGAGCATTTCCAGTGATGATTATATTATCAACATACAAAGAAGATGGAGAATAGTAGGACCAGAGTGATTTACAAATAAAGAACTATCTCGCCAAGAAGCTACAAACTCGGGATGAAGCAATTGTGAGGTAAACCTCCCAAACCAGGCTCAAGGAGCTTGTTTCAAGCCATAGAGAGATTTTAGTAATTTGCAAACATGCTTTGAGGTTTGGATTGATCAATGTAGCTTGGAGGTTGCTACATATAAACCTCTTCCTTGAGATGACTATGGAGAAATGCATTTAATACATCCAACTGTCTCATAGGCCAGTTAAAACTTACTACAATGGCTAGAACTAATCTAATTGTTGCAAGTTTGATCACTGGACTAAATGTCTCAATATAATCAATGTCCGGTTCTTGATGGAAGCCCTTAGCTACAAGCCTTGCTTTGCAGCGAGCTATGGAGCCATCACTATGAAGCTTAAGTTTATAAACCCATTTACATCCCACAAGATTAACATTAGGAGGTGGAGGAACAAGCACCCAAGTCTGCTGTTTTTGTAATGCATCAAATTCAACATCCATAGCCTTGCACCAATTTGGATAAGAAGAGGCAATCTTGTAGGTAAGGTGTTCAATGAAAGAATAGTCAAGAGTAGCTTTATAGCAGAGGTAGACCTAGGATTTCAAGTTAGGGGGACCGAAGCGTAACCAAAAAAAATCCAAATAGATATCCATATAGTACTAACAAAATATTAACAAAGATAAATACACAAAATCATTGTTTCTTAATACATTAAGATGTAATCATCTACCAACAAAAACAAAATAATACAAAATAGTATTATTTCTTAAGAGCATCAACTGTTGCAAAAAAAAAAATTATTTTCACAAACCAAAACTTACTTTTGCAACTTTAATATAGCATTTGAAATATCTCATACAGTAGTGTTTTTGGTATTTGATATTCTAAATACTAAATATTTATCATTTAGAACACCCGATGCTAGTACTCTAAAATTCGGTTAATTAGTATTTTTAATTTTTTATATTAAAGTTTTGTTTTTGTTAAGTTTTTTAGTTTGATAATTGCTAGTTGGGCTAGGCTAATTAAAGGAAGGGGGTCTAAGATCTTGGAAGATGGAAGTGCAACTCCCCCCCCCCCCCCACCCCCCGCGCGCGTGCGAGTCCATCCCTAACTTTACAAAGAAAGTTTAGGTTTAGAAATTCCACTTTTGGATCTAGTTTGCATAGGGTGTTGATTAACAGGGAACAACAAGTAATGGATTAGGATCAATAGGAATAGTAGGTAAATCTATAGGTGGTGAAGTGGGAGCAAATCGAGTAGGTAAAGTGGATTATGGAATAGGATCAAATGTAGTATGTAACAAAGGGAGTTGAAATGTCGAAAATGGAATTGGTAGGGGAAGTGGAAGGAATGGAATTAGAAAAAGGCAATGGACCTAAGACAGAAGGCTGATTAAGAGAGTGAAAATAGAGAAGATTGGAGAACCAAAGGGACTATGATTGAGAGGAAGAGATCAAATTTGGATATGGGAATTTAGTGTAATTGAATAGAACATATATAGAGGTATACACAGTTTTAGAACTAGGATCAAAATACAAATAACCTTTAGAAGTAGTGGAATATCCTAGAAAAATACATTCTTTAGTTCTAGGATCTAGCTTATGAGAGTTATATGGTCAAAGAAGAGAATAACAGGCACAGCCAAACACCTTAAGTTGACTAATATCAAGGAAAGTTCGTAACAAAAGTAGGCAAAAAAATTGACAAGAAAAACAGCAATTTAGACAGCACAAGATCCGAAAGTGGAAGGAATAGAAGCTTTAAAGAGAAAAGCGATAGTGGTTTTAATAAGATGTCTATGTTTTCTTTCCACCAAACCATTTTGTTGGGGGTATATGAACAAGATAGTTGGTGGAGAATACCATTTCCAGACAGGATAGATTCAAAGGATTTGGAAACATATTCCCCACCACCATCTGATCTCAAAATCTTAATTTTGGAGGAAAATTGAGTTTCAACCATGGTTTTGAACTTGACAAACAAAGAAAAGACTTGAGACTTTTGCTTAAGTAAGTAAATCCATGTCAAATGAGTATAATGATCAACAAACAACACATAATATTTGGTATCATTGACAAATGAAACTGGGGCAAGACCCTATACATTAGAATGCACTAATTCAAAAGGTGAATGTGCAATAAATTGAGATAGATTAAAATGAAGTTTATGCATTTTACCGCTAAGGAATGTGTACGAGATGTGAGATTACACTTATTGGCAGAAAATTTAAAATTTGGAAAAAGAAATTGCAAAACTTGAGCATGTGGATGTCCAAGTCTGTTGTGCCAAATTTCCCGGGGTAGATAAGGTAGACACCCTGTTCACTCTTACCCTAGTAGATGACATTCCCCATGGCCAAAGGTTGGTTTAGAGCCCAATCAGGTTACAAATTGACTTGAGGAAGGTTTCTATAGAAAATATAACTCATTTATGAATAAAATAAAGCTATTTTTAAAAAATATAGGCCACAGAAACACTAGGGCATGCATACGCAGACACGCGTATGCATACGCATGCTCCAAACTTGTGTACGCAAGCTTCATGCATGCGTACACAAACGCGGGCATGCATATGCATGCTAGGGTTCTACAAACTATGAAAGGCAAGTTTTCTACATTAAAGAATGAGGTTTAGAACGAATCCCACATTGTCTAGGAGCCGTTCTAAACCCTAATTTTCTTAATATAAAAGGTCCTACATGGCACCTTTTTAAAACACACTGGAAATCCTAATGGAAAACCTAAGATTCACTAGAAATAGTGAATCAAAGATGAAGTTTTTCACAAAATATCTTCAAGTCAATTTTCTTTTGATTATGAGCTTTTCTAGCCTTGATTTTCGAGATTAAGATTACTAATCACTTTTGTATTTGATTGTGAATAGATTTGACTGAGAGGAATAGTCAAAAGCAAGGTAAGGAGCTCTGTGTTTGAGGTACAAGTTCTAAGTCTTTTTTTTCTTTTATTTTTCTTTGTTTAATCTTTAATTCTCTTATTTCTTTTGTTTGTTTATGTTGTAATATGTTTTTTTTTTTACCTTAGGTTTTCTTTGCTTTATGATTTTATGCATGTTAGGTTGTTAAATTTTCGTTTCTGCTCCTTTCTATGTTCTAGCTTCTAGGTTAGGGTTTTGGGGCATGTATGCATACACATGCTTACTGCATGCACACTTATACATGAAGTATACGTACGCATACAACTGGGCTGCATATGCAAACCCTATATATGTGTACGCGTACTCAAGCCCAAAAACCCTAATCCAAGTTTTCTACTTCTGTTTCTTTTACTTAATATGCCTCTGTTTTGTCCTGTTTTTATGTTTTTGAGTCTTTGTTCCTCTGTTTAATTGTTTGTTTGTCTTTAACATGCTAAATTAGGGTTTCTTTTCTATTTCTTGCGTTGATACCATGAGCATGCATTCACATGTCCATCCATTGATGCATAGATGTTGTGATGCGATAAGGTAAGTAAGGCAAGTCATGCATTCACATGAACATGCATTAGGTATATGTGTAATGATGAGAATGAACATGTTTGTTTGGATGAGTTGTTCTTGATAATGAGATGCAATAACATGTTTATATGTTTATGCCATGATTTGTTTACTGCCTTGGATGAAATGATATGATGTACATGATAGATGTATGCATAGGTTCAATGCGAGAGGCATGATACATGTGTGTTAGGTTTTAGGATGAAATGCTATGTTGTATGCTTAGATATATGCTAGTGTGTGTGTGCGTGTGAGTTTAGAATAATGATGTTGAATAAGCCTTTAATAAGATTAAGATGTAAGACACAATGAGTGGAAGTCAACCCACTGGTCGGGCATTTTTGGATGCCTAACACCTTCCCAAAATCGTACCTAAAATAAAATAAAGACTTAAGGAGCAAGAATCCAAGAATCTTATTGGAACCTTCTAAGATTCTTAGATGCTACATAAACAACGTAGGGGAGGAAAAGGAAACGGATGAATTGATAGTTGAAATAAACTTGTTTGAATTTCAAGAAAACAAAACAAAACAAAAAAATAGATTTTTTTTTATTAGAGAGAGTTTCAATCTTTGATGTCTGTTCTTGATGATAGTTTTTTATCATCAGACCAAAACATTAATCAGTTTTGGCAAAAGTAGGGATTAAACCCCAAATCTCTTGTTGGAGAAAAAAATTACAAGGCCAATCCAATACAATTTGAGACCTAAAGCAAAAACTTCAAATGGATCATTTTATATTAGATATTACTTAAATAATATTTAATTTACTAACCATTAATTTAGTTAATATTCTTTTTTTTTTTTTTTATCCATTATTCTCACAATTGAATATAACTAATTCTTCTTCTTTTTTTAACATGACTAATTCACTTGAGCAATGTTAAAGATACTATAAATTTAACTACATAGGTCTTACAAATTGACGTGTCATCAATTAAAAAAAAAAATTGATTCAAACATTCATATATTATTTAAGTGACACCTATTATATTCTTGCCATATCAGTTGGTAAGATTTTTTGTAGTAAAATTTTTTGTAACTTCAGCATTTTTCATTCACTTAATGATAATTTGGTTCAATTACTATTAAGTTATAAATGTTTTTGGGAAAATGCTAAAAAGCTTACAAACTTATGTGAAAAAGAATGTGATTGGTGACACTTCAACAACTACAAAATAATAATAAATGAGTATTTGAATTACTTATCGTAATTGGTGACCAATTATTTATAAAACTTGTGTAATAAAATGAGCATCAAATATTTATATCCAACCCTTTTTTGCATTTCACCTTTTGAGTTTTGACACACTCCTTGGGAAATTGCGGTGGTGTCTCCGCTAGTAAGTGAGGATAGTCCTACACTACTAAGTGAGGGTGGTCCTGGCCAAAAAAAATTTATACTTCCAAAAAACAATTATACTCCTATATATAACTAGTTTAAATTAATTTATCTTGTAACATTGAAAAAAAATGGATATATATACTTACAAAAAAAATGTGTATATATATATATGTAAATATATTTATATTATATACCAAATTAACCTATTTTAATCATCCTAATAAAAATGTTGAACACCCAAATTGAGAATCACAAGAATTTGAATTCAACAAAAATAAAAGTAATGTTACATTGACAATATTTTTACAATAATTTCACAACAAATTTTATTTGGTAAGTTGTTACTAATTCTAATTTAGGCTTAATACTAACATCTTTTACCCAACAATAATAGCTTATCGCATAAGATTTGTTGTGAAAATGTTGTGGACGTAGCATTACTCCAAAATTAATTTGCACCCCCAAACATAATTCTTAACCCCTTAAAAAAAAACTTAAATAACAACAATAAAAAATAGTTCAAATAACAACAAAAATAACTCAAATAACAACAAGTGAACAAATTATTCAATAAAAAGCCTATTCAAATACAAAAATAAAAATCCTTAATCATTCAACAATAAAAAGCCTATTCCCTAATCGTGAGTTCTCCATGGTGGTGCCAGTAGTAATATTTTTTTTGGCTTTGCAATCGGAATAATTTTTCTTTCCTTAGTAGTTTGGCTCTCGATTATAGAAAATATCATCTCTCTCTCTCTCTCTCTCTCTCTCTCTCTCTCTCTCTCTCTCTCTCTCAATTTATTATTCTCATGTAAGCAATTTCAATTTTCACTTTATCTCTTATTAGTCTTTTTTTTCTCTTTTTGTTAGTATAAAGAAATTGTAATATTTCATGTATTTAAGTGTTTTTTATTTTTGTGGGTTCCAATTAGTGCAACTGGTAAAGTTTCTAATGGTTGAATAAAAAAATCTAGGATACAATTCCCGCCTATACCAAAAACTTATTGGTATCTTGGTCTGATGATAAAGAGCTATCATCTACACCAAAATCTGATTGGTGTCTTGATTTGATAGTAAAGAGCTATCATCAAGAGCAGACGTTATAGGTTGAAACTCCCTCAAATTTTTTTTATGACATATTCAAATTGTTTCTTTATTAAATTTTATATAATTTAAATTTCTTAAAAATCCAAATTGGGTTGTCCTAGAGGATGATGCCATCAAATATATCATTGCATGTCTCTCTTTCCTTCTCATTTGTCGTTAATAAATTTCTTAAGCCACCGCTTGGAAATTGAAAAAACAAATTGGGTTGTCCTAGAGGATGGTGTCATCAAATATGTCATTGCATGTCTCTTTCCTACTCATTCGTCGTTGCATATGTTTATTACGTAGAAACCGTGTTCGTCCTTAGGAGCTTGTATTTGCTTATAAGCGAAGCAAATCCACGTATCTAACCACATTTTCATAAGGTAAAACTTTTTCATACTTTTTTTTCAAATACAATTCTTTTCAAACAACCTCATTTAAAAATAATAATAAATAACCTGAAAAATAAAGTGCACTTTTCACCTTTTTTTTTAATTATTTTAACAAATACTCTTAGAACAATTGTTAATAAATAATTTTTAAAAAGTTTTGAAGTTACTTTTTTTTTAGAAATATAAAAGTCTTCAAAAAAATATTTATGTTTTTTCTATAAAAAGTTGCTAAAATACATCATAAACTAATAACTTTAGAACATTTGTTATTTTTTTTTTTTTTTAAAAGCCAAGCTCTGCATAACATGACTTTAAAGACACAGTAATATAGTTGGAAATTGTCCAAGTTGATAATTTCAAGAGGAGTGGCCATGAAAGATTATTTGACTTTTGTGCAAAAAGGATGAATTCTATTAAAAGAGTAATACTAAGGTGGACTTCTCTCCTCACACCAAAATGCACATCTTATTTATTTATAAACTCTTGATTTGATTTCAACACTTTTTAATAGATCCACTACACATGTACCTGAAGATGTTGAAATCCATCAAATGTTGACACAAGCAAAATGTAAATTTAGGTATGAGAATGGATATCTCCAAAATTACTAATATTAGTCACTAACCTGTGTAATACACGGGAAAATTACTGAAATGAAATCTAATGAATGCCAAGTAATTATGCAAAATGCCATTTAAATTAAAAGACAAATATTAGTGAATATCGTTATTGTGGGGCCAGAGAATTCGTGGCCCAGGCCCACTCTACATTAGGGCCCAAGGCTTAAACCGAGGAGAGCTATTGTCGAGAACGTATAATGCAATCCCAAAAGAAGCATAAGGATATTGCCGAAGACGACCTCATGCTCAACACCTCACAAAACGCCCAAAGAAAAGGGCAAACTCGGTCACAGGGTAGGACAAGGGAGAAAGTTGCCAACCTCGTGTCTAGAACCCTGTATCTGACAAGCCCATGCTCCAAACCATGCCATTTAACTTTTCCAACAACCCCAACCACTCTAGGTATGGATTGACAGACAGTCTGCACCGGAAAGTAAAACTTACACGTGGACACTAAAAGGGAAAATGAACACTAGTATAAAAGGGAAGGAAAGCGAAGGAGAAAGGGATCCCCCTTTGGAGGCGGAAAAATCCTGCAAAAGGGAGAAAAAGGAAGGATACAATGCTCCTCGGATGCTGTCCGAGGATTTAAATCCTACAACCCGCACTAATGGAAGGCTTAGCTAGTCAAGCCAAGTCCATCCATAGATAAGCTCCCATAGAAACCCCGATTAAACCGTTAACCTTTGACTAAGGTCTTGCCTTTCAAGCCCACTCTCTACAAATCATATTGTTAGGGCCCTTTACTTACAAGTCCAATGTCATTCTTGGGTCGTTAAATAATCGTGTCCCTACAATTGGCGCCGTCTGTGGGGAAGGCTTGCGCGTTGGCGTAGGTGGCGGTGGGGTTGGGCCTCTGTCAAGCAAAGGTCTGCGAAGGTTCCTCCATTCCCAGCGACACGCTGTTGTTGCTCCGACATAAATTTTCACTAGGGGTTACGCCTCGCAGTGCCAACGGCACGGGCAATTCTAGGGGCTTCTAACATCGAGCTAACTCCCCCCACCTTGATCGAGGGGCTAACCTTCGAAAAATAAATAAATAAAAAATTACAAGTTTTGGACAAAACCAAGGCCTTGTATGGTCCTCGGACTCAAGCCTCAGGGGAAACCAACTACTTAGAGGAAAAACTACAAGTTTTGGACAGAACCAAGGCCTTGTATGGTCCTCGGACTTAAGCCTCTGGGGAAACCAACTACATAGAAGAAAAACTACAAGTTTTGGACAGAACCAAGGCCTTGTATGGTCCTCAGAGTCAAGCCTCTGGGGAAACCAACTACTTAGAAGAAAAACTACAAGTTTTGGACAGAACCAAGGCCTTGTATGGTCCTCGGACTCAAGCCTCTAGGGAAACCAACTACTTAGAGGAAAAACTACAAGTTTTGGACAGAATCAAGGCCTTGTATGGTCCTCGGACTCAAGCCTCTAGGGAAACCAACTACTTAGAAGAAAAACTACAAGTTTTGGACAGAACCAAGGCCTTGTATGGTCCTCGGACTCAAGCCTCTGGGGAAACCAACTACTTAGAAGAAAAACTACAAGTTTTGGAACCAAGGCCTTGTATGGTCCTCGGACTCAAGCCTGCGGGGAAACCAACTACTTAGAAGAAAAACTACAAGTTTTGGACAGAACCAAGGCCTTGTATGGTCCTCGGACTCAAGCCTGCGGGGAAACCAACTACTTAGAGGAAAAACTACAAGTTTTGGACAGAACCAAGGCCTTGTATGGTCCTCGGACTCAAGCCTCTAGGGAAACCAACTACTTAGAAGAAAAACTACAAGTTTTGGACGGAACCAAGGCCTTGTATGGTCCTCGGACTCAAGCCTCTGGGGAAACCAACTACTTAGAAGAAAAACTACAAGTTTTGGACAGAACCAAGGCCTTGGGGAAACCAATTACTTAGAAGAAAAATTACAAGTTTTGGATAGAACCAAGGCTTTGTATAGTCCTCAGACTCAAGCCTCCGGGGAAACCAACTATTTAGAAGAAAAACTACAAGTTTTGGACAAAACCAAGGTCTTGTATGGTCCTCGGACTCAAGCCTGTGGGGAAACCAACTACTTAGAAGAAAAACTACAAGTTTTGGACAGAACCAAGGCCTTGTATGGTCCTCGATTCAAGCCTGCTGGGAAACCAACTACTTAGAAGAAAAACTACAAGTTTTGGACAGAACCAAGGCCTTGTATGGTCCTCGGACTCAAGCCTGCTGGGAAACCAACTACTTAGAAGAAAAATTACAAGTTTTGGACAGAACCAAGGCCTTGTATGGTCCTCGAACTCAAGCCTGTGGGGAAACCAACTACTTAGAGGAAAAACTACAAGTTTTGGACAGAACCAAGGCCTTGTATGGTCCTCGAACTCAAGCCTCCGGGGAAACCAACTACTTAGAAGAAAAACTACAAGTTTTGGACAGAACCAAGGCCTTGTATGGTCCTCGGACTCAAGCCTCTAGGGAAACCAACTACTTAGAAGAAAAACTACAAGTTTTGGACAGAACCAAGGCCTTGTATGGTCCTCGGACTCAAGCCTCTGGGGAAACCAACTACTTAGAGAAAAAACTACAAGTTTTGGACAGAACCAAGATCTTGTATGGTCCTCGGACTCAAGCCTCTGGAGAAACCAACTACTTAGAAGAAAAACTACAAGTTTTGGACAGAACCAAGGCCTTGTATGGTCCTCGGACTCAAGCCTGCGGGGAAACCAACTACTTAGAAGAAAAACTACAAGTTTTGGACAGAACCAAGGCCTTGTATGGTCCTCGGACTCAAGCCTATGGGAAAACCAACTACTTAGAAGAAAAACTACAAGTTTTGGACAGAACCAAGGCCTTAGGGAAACCAACTACTTAGAAGAAAAATTACAAGTTTTGGACAGAACCAAGGCCTTGTATGGTCCTCGAACTCAAGCCTCCGGGGAAACCAACTACTTAGAAGAAAAACTACAAGTTTTGGACAAAACCAAGGCCTTGTATGGTCCTCGAACTCAAGCCTTTGGGGAAACCAACTACTTAGAAGAAAAACTACAAGTTTTGGACAGAACTAAGGCCTTGTATGGTCCTCGGACTCAAGCCTCTGGGGAAACCAACTACTTAGAAGAAAAACTACAAGTTTTGGACAGAACCAAGGCCTTGTATAGTCCTCGGACTCAAGCCTCTAGGGAAACCAACTACTTAGAAGAAAAATTACAAGTTTTGGACAGAACCAAGACCTTGTATGGTCCTCGGACTCAAGCCCCTGGGGAAACCAACTACTTAGAAGAAAAACTACAAGTTTTGGACAGAACCAAGGCCTTGTATGGTCCTCGAACTCAAGCCTCTTGGGAAACCAACTTCTTAGAGGAAAAATTACAAGTTTTAGACAGAACCAAGGCCTTGTATGGTCCTCGGACTCAAGCCTGCGGGGAAACCAACTACTTAGAGGAAAAACTACAAGTTTTGAACAGAACCAAGGTCTTGTATGGTCCTCGGACTCAAGCCTCTGGGGAAACCAACTACTTAGAAGAAAAATTTCAAGTTTTGGGCAGAACCAAGGCCTTGTATGGTCCTCGGACTCAAGCCTTTGAGGAAATCACCTACTTAAGAGGAAAAATACGGGGTTTGGACACAACCTGGACGTTATATGGCCCTTAGAATCTACCCCCGAGAAGAGTTACCCATTGATAGTTGGGTTAATCCCTAGACTGAACGGAATCCCCAGTCTACCCTCGGATCCTCAATACCAAGGGAACTGATGTGACTGTTATAGGATCAGGTGTTATCAAAACACAGCCAAAGTCCCTCACTGCTCGGCAACCCTCTCGAATGGTTTATTTAGAGTTTATCGTTCTCGGACGGTCACCTCGCATGCCATACGGAGCACTCAAATTGTTATCTCGGTTATTTTCATGAGTTTAATCTATTGAGAATTATCATTATTATACTTGATAATATCGATAAGTTCAAATAAGTAAGATTTTGTTTCAAGGTTTCCTGCTCTAAGTATCATTAAAGGAAAATACACATGTAGTATCCCATTCACAAAGTAGTTGTTGCAGAAAAGAAAAGTATTTAGAAGGAAACAAATCCATTTCTTATTAAGACAAAGAAACAAGACAACGTATAATGAAAGAGCTTAAATAAGCTCATACTGAAACTAACTACATCAAAAAAGAAAAAAATACAAGGGAGTGAAGGAAAAGTCGAAGAAGAGGTGCAGAGAAGAGGGATGATGCCGTTCCAAAATGTTGTCTAAGGAAACCATTCCTCAATACTTTTACATGCCTATAACTCAGGCAGCAAAAGAACCCAACTTGGGGCTAGCACCATTGAAGAAAAGGTGCAGAAAGTCCAACTTGGGGCTAGCACCGTTGAAGAAAAGGTGCGGGGAGCCGGAAGTTGATGAGCCTCCTTGTTAGCCACGCCTGCGATAGAGCAGACGGTCTTGATGGCGGAAAACCTTACTTCTGACGCACCAAGAATCTGATGCGACCCGACTGCTTGGATTTTGACCGAAAGAGGCGGGGATACCATTCCCCCCCTCGTCAAAATGGAAGATTATTTTAAATTTGTGCCTCCCCTGTCCAGACCACACCACCTTGAGTCTCGGAAGGACCTGGTACCTCTGTGGCGGGCGTAGTTCCTTTACCCCTGCCCGTGCCTCAAACATGTTGCACTAAGGGTGGAAAGCACTAGATATGGAGACTGTGATTATAGCTGAAGGATTATGATTTTGAAGAGAGCCGAAGGGTTTATATGTAAGGAGAATAACCTCCTATCCTACTTATATAAAGGGTAAGGTGGTGGCATTTAATTTGTGCAGCTTTCCAAGGAATGCTACGGATAAGGCAGGTTTGGCTAAATTTCCAACACCATCCGCAGCCGTAGGATTTGAAGATCCTCGTAAAGGCACGCCTTAAGTACCGAAATGTCAAAGGACTCCGCGTGGGTGAAAAATAAAGGGACGCCTCTTAATTTGGCACGTCTCCCATGCAAATGGAAAACACAAACATCAGTAAAGTGCAGAACTTGAGCGAGCCGTGATGTGGGCCCAACTTCACCAAAACCCTCCTCCCCAACTAAAAAGTCGGGCAGCAGGATTTTGAGGGGCTATTGTGGGGCCAGAGAATTCGTGGCCTAGGCCCACTCTACATTACGGCCCAAGGCTTAAACCGAGGAGAGCTATTACCGAGAACGTATAATGTAATCCCAAAAGAAGCATAAGGATATTGCCGAGGACGACCTCATGCTCAAGACCTCACAAAACGCCTAAAGAAAAGGGCAAACTCGATGCAGGGCGGGACAAGGGAGAAAGTCGCCAACCTCGTAATACGTAACCCCGTATCTAACAAGCCCATGCTCCAAACCATGCCATTTAACTTTTCCAACAACCCCCAACCACTCTAGGTATGGATTGACAGCACAGGTCTGCACCCCGGAAAGTAAAACTTACACGTGGACACTAAAAGAGGAAATGAACACTAGTATAAAAGGGAAGGAAAGCGAAGGAGAAAGGGATCCCCCTTTGGAGGCGGAAAAATCCTACAAAAGGGAGAAAAAGGAAGGATACAATGCTCCTCGGACGCTGTCTGAGGACTTAAATCCTACAACCCGCACTAATGGAAGGCTTAGCTAGTCAAGCCAAGTCCATCCATAGATAAGCTCCCATAGAAACCCCGATTAAACCGTTAACCCGTGACTAAGGTCCTGCCTTTCAAGCCCACTCTCTACAAATCATATTGTTAGGGCCCTTTACTTACGAGCCCAATGTCATTCTTAGGTCGCTAAATAATCGTGTCCCTACAGTTATCCTTAACTGTTTGCATTACATCTAGAGTTTCATATCTAAGTTACTACAATACTACTTGTAACAATTGAATCTCACAATATAAGTATATTATATGAGGCCAAAACTTATATTATCTTCAAGCTCCCCTTAGCCTTACAAAGTTCCTAACAAAATTTCTTTTATATTGAATTTTATTTCAGAGGACTTATTCAAAATTATTTGAATTAAACCTCACAAATTAGAAAGAAAAAATAAATAACATTACAACATTGTAGCTTATTCATATACAAATAAACTACCAATTTAACATGATAAATCACTATTAGTAATTTAGAGAGCAAAAAATTAACAAAATTAAAGTTGTTACCCATTTAACTTAAAACTTTTCATATTCTAAAGTTGTCAAACACCTATTAACAAATAACTATTGATATAAAATATTTAGTAATTACTTCAATATCGCAAGTTGTTCATGTTGTAAAAAATTTGAGAGAATAACATAGCAAGCATCTTAAACTCTTTCTTGCTTGGATCCTACAAAACAATACATATATATTTATATATAAAGAGAGAGAGAGAGAGAGAGAGAGAGAGAGAGATGGAGACATAACATGCCATCAAAAAGACAACCAATTACTATAGTGTTGGAGGCAAAGTAAAAGATTAAAAAAAAACTGAAGAAGCAAGTGGTTTGGCTAGCATACCAGCTAGTTAATTTATATCAAAAGACATAAAAATTTTACAATCAAGATGACCAAGTTTGGCAATGAAGAAGACGCAGCAACTATTGATGAGGGTAATCTCTATCTTAAACTTGTGATAATGATAAAGATGCAACAATTACTAATTATGTAGATCTAGCATAATCTTTATTTTGATTCAACTACAACAAAAATGACAATAATTACTATAAAATAATTATATCAAAAAACAATCTTTTATGATATAGCCAAGAGTATAATCAAAGCTAATAGAAGGAATTTTAAACCGATTTCAATGATGAAGGAGGGATTTACTTAAATGAGGAGACCAAGAAAAAAGAAGTATCATGTTTTGAGTATAGTATTGAATTTTAAATTCTATAATTCAATTTGCTAACTACTAAAATACCTTAGTAAATTGAATTGCTGCAGGCACAAATTACATCATTCAATTGAATTTCTGCAGTCACGGATACTTTAAAACTCTATCACTCAATTTGTTTAACTACTAAAACTCTATCACACAAATTACACAATATAAACCAATATATGACCCACAACACGAAAGAGGTACTAAAAAATAATTTTAAAAAATAGCAATAAAAAAGAACAACACTATTAATCTAATTCTTATATTGAACTATTATGTAGGCAGCCACAAGAATAGAGATCAAGAGCAACTGGGATTTAGAGATATCTAAACTGAATCATCTAGCTTTTCGAAGTAAGGAAAGGAAGAGATGAAAGAGTTAGAAAGCCAAAGTCCGGCGTTAGGAAGCTAAACGATTCTTTGTTTGAGATTGTAACCATGAAATACAAAGTATTGCTATTTAAAATTATAATCGTGGAACACAAAGAGTTGCCATCTAAAATTATAACCGTGAAACACAAAGGGTTGGGAATTATTTTCTTTTTATTAGTATTTTTAAATTTAAGAAAACTAATTTTAAATTGTAGGGCAACTTTAGGAAAAAGAATGGTAATGACATGGCAGCTAATGTAGCTTAATCTAAGCATAGCAACATTAAATGTTACGTTTCGGCTTTTAGTAATATATAGATATAGGATTATTAGACTAAATTATAAACTATACTCCTAAAGTTTGGAGGTGTTCGAATTTTACACCCTGAAATTTCAGAATTTAAATTTTACCTTCAGAAGTTCTATTCTGTTTGTATTAATAGTAAGGGTGTCAATGTTCGACCCAACCCGCAAACACAACACAAACCCGACACGGGTTTTTGCGGGTTAGGATTGGGCCTTAATGGGTTTGGGTCATAAACGGGTCAACCCGCGTAACTCGTAATAGACATGTTTAATAAGCCAATTTATTTGTGTCAACCCGAAATGACACATTTAACACAGCCCATTTAACTCGTATAACAAATAAATATTTATTTTATTTTAGATTTGTCAAATACCTTTTATATCTAACCTATATTTTAAATTTAAAAAGAAAAGTGAGTAATTACAAAAACTTATAAGGGATATAATTGAAAATTGAAACTTTACAAATCCTAGATCTCTAAACCCTAGAAACCCTAAATCTCTAAACCTTCTTATAAATATCTAGTTTTATTTTTTTTATTTCAGCTATACTACTCACTCTACTATCTTAGAGTCTCACACCCAATTCTCAAACTCAAAGTCTCAAACTGGTTATTGCTCTCTCTCTCTCTCTCTCTCTCTCTCTCTCTCTCATGTGTTTAGTGAGTTTTAGGATTAAAGAAAACCGTTTTCTTGGTGTTTCAAAATTCTGCGGTAATTTTTCTACATAATATTTTTGTTCTATAAGCTTTAGTTTATTGTTTGCTCCAATTCTTTCAATATTGATACTTAGCATTTGGCAAGTTCCAAGGATATTATATTTTTGTTGAACTATGTTATTTTATTTTTGTTAAACTATATTAGTTTTGTTAAATCTATAAACTATGTTATTTTAAATTATCTGGCTTCTCAAAAAAAAAAAAAAATTTGGGTTGAAGTGTATGCACTTCTTTTGGAGTGTAAAGAACTTATTTATAGATGAATGTTATATTTTTGTTGAACTATATTATTTTGAATGTGGGTTGAAGACTTGAAGTGTATGCACTGCTTTTGGAATATAAAAAAAAAATTATTTCTAGATAGATGTTATATTTAATAATATGTAGGTTGAAATGGGTTATGTTACATTCATGTCAACCCAACACGACTCATTTATTAAGCGTGTCAAATGGGTTGGATTAGGTCAACCCACCTTATTAATAAGTCAGGTTAGAGTTGAAAAATCATGACACGATTATTAAATGGGTCGGATTAGGGTTGAGCCATTTAGTCGAATGCCCCTACCTCGACATGACACAAATCCGACATGCTAACCCAAATTGACACCCCTAAATTTAATAGCCCCTTCATCCATATTTCCATATTTTCGGTTAAATATTATATAAACTTGTCAGGGCTTGTTTAGTTTGTTTTATTTATGACAAATAACTTTTAAAAATATTTATGTTAAAAACACCCCCACACACACACACACACACACACACACACACACACACACACACACACAAACTACCACTAAATGCCACTTTAAAAGCTGAGCCTAAAACTCTTCTCAGTTCACTTCGGCCCTGGAAGCTGGAACCAACAGCAGTTCAAAATCGCCATGGCCACAACAAACAACTCGCAAAAGAACATATATGTTTTGTCCTTCCCAGTTCCCATATTTACGCGGACATCAATGCCGTATTCGTACGCTCCAAAGTGCAATGCTCAGTCAGTGGGGATATTAATAGTAATACTTTCTCAACTCTATTCTTATGCCTTTTATTTTCATTTATTATTTGTTTTAGAGATTTTATTGTTTTTATTATATTGGGGATTACTGGATTATGTATAGCCTCCTGTGCTTTCTTTGTTAGCTTAGTTAGTGGCGTTTATGGGTGACTGGTGAGTGTCCTGGAACAAATCACAAATGACCTTTCTTTAACAACAAAATATCACAAAAAGTGAAGTTGAAAAGTCTGGTCAAGTTTGGCCGAGTCACCAGAGTTCTATGGACACAATCACATTTGTTAACGTATGATTAGATTACAACACCTAACTTATACGTGGGACTATCACTGCTATTTGTGGAAATTAATTTAATCATGACTTGATAAGTTGTGGTAAAGCGTGTGCAAGAGTGTGTCACTAGATTTTTCGTAACATTTTTTGTAATTTTTTTTCCTTTTAATATAATTTGATAATTACAATGGAAATGAGTACTTGAACTAGGATTTTTTTGAAACACAAAAAAGTGCCGGTTGCGCTCACTTGACTTTACAGACATTAATAATGCATGGAAGTAGGAACCACAAATTTTTCTATTTCTTTCTGACCGCATTAATTATGTATGGAAGTTGGTGTCAAAGTTCAAATGATAAGAAGTTAAATGGAAGCATTTCAAGATGAGTAATCAGATCGAGGCGAGAGGCGAGCATTGGAGCAGAGCATTTGTGAATGAGTCACCGGATCGGGCGAGAGAGGCAGAGTATTGAAGCAGAGCATTTGTGGATTAATTAGTTATTCCACTAAACGGCTGCTGCATATACGACCTGTAGTTTTAGTCTTGGATTAGTTGGTTATTATGTATGGACACGTGTAGTGTGATGATCAAATGTAGTTAAGCTGATCCGTATATTCTGGAATTAGTTTAAAGTTAGTTATTTTATTTTCTTTTCTCTAATTCTGGTATATAAGCCTTTTGTAATTCATTTCTTCATTATTCAATGAAATATCTGAGTTTTCTTCATTCTTGATTCTCCATCTATTTCTCTCTCTCGTAGCTTCATTACATTGTAGAACTCTGTTTTCTTATATGGTATCGAGCCTGAGCTCTTATCAATGGCGAATCAAGATCAAAACTCTTCATCTTCTCGCTTCTCAATCTATCGCTCATCGTGAGCTTACTCCAATGGAGGATCCGAGAAGCCCTTTCTTCATGCACCATGGAGAATCACCAGTGTGCAATTCTAGTCACTCAACTCTTAATCGAGGACAATTATCCTAATTGGGCTAGGGCTATGCTTATGGCATTAGATGCGAAAAGCAAGCTAGGTTTTGTGGATGGATCCATCACGTATTCCATGGTCATTACACCTCGGAGAAGATTGCTTGGTCGAAGAATAATTCCATGATTTCCTCATGGATCCTGAATTCCGTTTCACCTCATATCACTCGCAAGTGTGATTTACGCACTTGCAATGGAGGTTTGGAATTCACTCAAAACCGTTTCTCCCAAGCCAATGGTCCACGGATTTCACAACTTCAGAAAATGATCTCGAGAAATTATGCAAGGAGATGCAACAAAGTGACTACCTACTTCACTAATCTCCAAGCTTCTTGGGATCAATTGCTTAATCTCGAGCCTCTACCCTCTTGTTCTTGTGGAAGGTGTGTCTGTGGAGTGAACGATAAAATCACACTTTTCAATCATCAAGATACATTGATGCAATTCCTCAATGGCTTAAATGAAGCATTCTCACAAGTTAGGACTCAAATCCTAATGATGGAGCCAAGTCCCTCGATTGACAAAGCTTTTTCTTTGGTGATACAAGAAGAAAGGCAAAGGGCTTTAGGCTTCAATGGAGGTGGCGTGTCGATTGATTCAACAGCTCTTGCAGTCAAGACTCAAGGGTTCAATCAAGGTGGAAAGAACAAAGGCAAGGGCAGACCTGTATGCAGCCACTGTGGCAAACTTGGCCATTTCATGGAGAAGTGTTACAAGTTAGTAGGATTTCCTCTAGGATACAAGCAAAAGGGCAGAGTTTCTGTGGCAAATCAAGTGTCCTTTGATGGTGAAACTGGTCAATTCAAAGCCGCACCACAACCAAACTCTTTCCCTTTTACAATTGAACAATGCCAAAGATTCTTCACAATGCTGAGCTCACATGCATCTCCTTCCAATAATCAAGAGGTTATACATGCAGCAAATTCAGCTCTCTCGGTAATTCTTGTGCCTCTTTCCATAATTCCGTTTGCCTTAATTTGAAGAATTCAGTTTTTCTTTGAAAATCCTTCAAACAAAAACAGTCCACAATGCGAAAACTTGGGTCCTTGACACAGGAGCCACCGACCATATAATCCATTCTACATCCCTTTTTACCAATATAACTAGTTCATTATCATCTTTTGTGCATCCGCCTAATGGGGAAAAAGTCCTTGTTACACACATAGGCACAGTCCAACTCACACCAACCTTGATTCTTGAAAATGTGATTTGTGTTCCAGCTTTTTCTTTTAATCTGATCTCGGTAAGCAAATTAACCAAATTCTTGTCATGTTGCTTAGTTTTCCTATCAAACTACTGTTTCATACAGGACCTTACTTGTTGGAAAGTGATTGGATTGGGTAAGCTTCATAACAACCTTTACCTCGCCGCAAACCTCGTAGAATTGCAAGTCCGCATCGAGGAAGCCACTCTTGTCCTAGAGTCGGTTTTCAAATCATTTGTTCATTCTGTTTCCACTATGAATAAGCCTTACTTGTGGCATCTTAGATTAGGACATGTGTCTGATGATAAACTTCCCTATTGTGTCTCAAATGTACCCTCTCTTTCTTCAAATAAAGATTGTGTTGTATGTCCAATTGCAAAGCTTAAAAGACTACCCTTTCCCAATTCTAATCATCTATCTGAGCATGCTTTTGATTTAATACATTGTGATGTATGGGGACCATTTGCTAAAGTGACTCATGATGGTTTTCGATACTTTCTTACCATTGTAGATGATGCTACAAGGTCCACATGGGTTTATCTCATGAAATCTAAAATGAAAACTAGGCCTTTGTTAATCTCATTTTACAAAATGATCTTAACTCAATTTCAAACCAATATCAAAGTCATTAGGACTGATAATGCTCAAGAATTCTTTCTAAAAGACTTTTATGCTCAACATGGGGTTATCCATCAACACTCATGTGTTGCTACTCCACAACAAAACTCAGTTGTGGAAAGAAAGCATCAACATATTTTAAACATTGCTAGAGCATTAAAATTTCAGTCTAATATTCCAATTTGCTATTGGGGGGATTGTGTTTTAACAAATTGTACACATTATTAACAGTCTGCCTAGTACTGTTTTTGAACCATAAAACTCCTTTTGAGAAACTTTATTGCAAAACACCTTCTTATCATCATTTAAGAGTGTTTGGATGTCTTAGTTTTGCATCTACTCTAGCTCATAATAGATCTAAATTTGCTCCTAGATCTATTCCTTGTGTTTTCATTGGCTACCCTTTTGGTGTTAAAGGTTACAAATTGTTAAATTTGGTCACAAAACAAATATTCATTTCAAGGGATGTTTCATTTCATGAACATACCTTTCCTTTCATTTCTTCATCAAACTCTCCCCAATCATCCATTTCTTTCCCTCATATATGTCCTAATGTGGCAGTCCCAAATGATGCCATGTTTCTAGATCCTATTGTTCCTCCTCCAAGCATGTTTTCTTCCACTTGTAGTCCCACTCGGGTTCCTAATCAAGCATTAGACCATATACTTCCTGTCAGTCCAGTTGTGCGTAACCCGAATCTGTTATGTCAGATTCCGGTCATAACAATTCTGCAGAATCTGCTCCTCTGTCCCATGGTCATACTCCCATGGTTGTTCCATCTGATCCAATACCTTCTTTAAGAAGGTCTTCTAGGCCTTCCAAAACTCCTGCATACTTGCAAGACTATAAATGCAAAGACTATCGGTTCAACTGAGCTTACACAGTCCACTCATCTCAACAACAAGTCGGGTACTAAATATCCTATTTCTGCTTACATTGACTCTTCCCATCTCTCTCCTTCCTATGCCAACTTTTGCTCCCTTATCACCTCAATCCCTGAACCAAGTTTCTATCATGAGGTCATTAAGGATCCTAAATGGAAAGAGGCCATGAATGATGAGATTACAGACCTTGGTTTCAAATAATACTTGGACTCTTACTCCTTTGCCTTCCAACAAAAAGGCTATTGGATGCAAATGGGTCTATAGAGTGAAATACAAGGCAGATGGGTCTGGAGAGATATAAGGCAAGACTAGTTGCAAAGGGGTTCACTCAAAAAGAGGGTTTGGACTTTACTGATACATTCTCACCGGTTGCAAAATTAACTACTGTTAAGACTCTTCTTGCCATTTCTCTTTGTGAAAGGATGGCATTTAGTCCAATTAGATGTCAACAATGCTTTCTTAAATGGGGACTTACATGAGGATGTCTATATGCAACTTCCTCAAGGCTTTCACAAAGAAAGGGGGAATGTTGTTTGCAAATTGAATAAATCTCTATATGGCCTTAAACAGGCATCAAGACAATGGAATGCAAAATTCTGTTCTGTTATTAAGTTGCTGGGGTTTAAGCAATCAAAGGCCGATTATTCATTGTTTACAAGGAAATTTGATAGTTCTTTCATAGCATTAGTTGTTTATGTTGATGATATACTCATAGCTAGCAACAATGTTCAAGAAGTTGAAGCACTTAAAGTCTCTTTAGATCAACACTTCAAACTTAAAGACCTTGGAGGTTTGAAGTATTTTCTTGGTCTTGAGATAGCTAGATCAGATAAAGGAATTAGCTTATGCCAACGAAAATATGTTTTAGAGATTTTAAAGGATGCAGGAATGACAGCTTGTAAGCCTAGTAAAATACCAATGGAACAAAATTTGAAGTTGAGCAAGCTTCAAGGTACACTGTTACCGGATCCTGGAGTTTACTGAAGGTTAGTGGGTAGGTTGTTGTACCTAACTATCACTAGACCGCACATAGCATACCCGGTTCACAAGCTGAGTCAGTTCATGTCCAAACCCAGGAAACCTCATTTAGATGCAGCTTACAAGGTTTTGCAGTACATAAAGGGGTGTCCAGGTCAAGGGATTTTCCTATCTGCATCTTCAGATTTTCATTTGAAAGCTTATACAGATGCTGATTGGGCATCTTGTATAGACACCAGACGATCAACCACGAGGGTATTGTGTGTTTTTGGGTGATTCTTTAATCTCTTGGAAGTCTAAGAAACAATCCATAGTATCTAGATCTTCAAATGAGGCGAGAATATAGAGCTATGGTCACACAATATGTGAGTTGACTTGGTCGCTAGCTTTATTAAAGGATTTGGAAATCTATCATCCTCAACCTGCTCTGTTATTTTGTGACAATCAAGCAGCCATTCATATTGGAGAAAATCCTGTATTTCATGAGAGAACCAAACACATAGAAGTTGATTGTCATGTTGTCAGAGATAAGGTGCAAGACAATGTGATTAGATTGTTCTTTACTCCCACACACACACAAACTGGCGAGACTTACTCACTAAGGCCCTTAACAGTTTCAAATGAGATACTTGTTAAGTAAAATGAATGTTATAAATATTCACAAATTCGACTTTTCATCCTAAGGGGAATGTAAAAATTTAGATGATGAAGGGTCAGATACAAAGAAGACAGATGCAAGCAACAGTTCAGATTCTCATCTTGAGGGGGAATGCCAAAGTTCAAATGATAAGAAGTTAAATGGAAGCATTTCAAGATGAGTAATCAGATCAGGCAGAGAGGCAGAGCATTGGAGCAGAGCATTTGTGAATGAGTCACCGGATCAGGCAGAGAGGCAGAGTATTGAAGCGAGCATTTGTGGATTAATTAGTTATTCCACTAAACGGCTGCTGCATATACGACCTGTAGTTTTAGTCTTGGATTAGTTGGTTATTATGTATGGACACGTGTAGTGTGATGATCAAATGTAGTTAAGCTGATCCGTATATTCGGAATTAGTTTAAAGTTAGTTATTTTATTTTCTTTTCTCTAATTCTGGTATATAAGCCTTTTGTAATTCATTTCTTCATTATTCAATGAAATATCTGAGTTTTCTTCATTCTTGATTCTCCATCTATTTCTCTCTCTGTAGCTTCATTACATTGTAGAACTCTGTTTTTCTTATAGTTGGAACCACAAATGTTTCTATTTCTTTCTCACCAGTATGAGTAACCATTCCCTTTGACGCGTTAAATGAATGTGTAAAGCAAACCCAGGTCTTATTCATCCACTCTTCTATACTTTTACTTTTCAAGTGGTTGTCCCTAGTTTTAATTCTACTATGATATGAATAGCTAGCGTGTAACTTGGTTTGTAAGTAAACGTGTTAGATACTTTTCTTCAGGGACATGGAAATTTCACAAGAAAGTTCTTTTTTTTTTCTTTTTTTTTTTTTGAGAATCGAAAGTTCATTAATTTTTTGTTTCATTTCCTTGTCTTTCTTCCATTTTGTCAATCTTCTAGAGACACTATACATTCATAATAGTATAGATATTCATCCTTTGATTATTTGGTTCACTTACACAACAAAAGCCTATCCTTTAATCAATCCGGAGACTGACCCAATAGAAATATTTTCAATCTTCTTAAGTCTTTCAGGCCATCAACAAACCATATATGGCAGACCCAACTTCATATGTAATAAAACCAGTTGTGGATATCATCCTTAAGAGTACTACCAAGTTGATCCGGGAGGAGTTTTCTAGGGTCCATGGAATCAAGAAAGTTATAAAGGACCTAGAAAGTAAGCTCACTAGTATTCAAAGTGTGGTTGAAGATGCTGAGAACAAGCAAGTGAATGAGCCACATCTGAAAGATTGGCTCAGAAAGCTCCAGGATGCAGCTTCTGATGCTGAAGACATATTGGATGCTTTTACTACAGAAGCCTATCTTTGGAAACAAAGGCAGAAGGAACATAAATTCCCGACTACTCTGAGTATAAGCAGAACATCCTATAAAAGGGATGCAGCGCATAAAATCAAAAAAATTTTAGAAAGATTCGATAGGATTGCCAAAGAAAAAGAAGCTTTCCATCTCAACATCAAAGTTAATGGCGGTGATATTGTGAGCCCAAATTACACAGGCTATTTTGTGGACAAGTCAGGCGTAGTTGGCAGGGAGGATGATAAAGAAAGGATAATGCATATGCTGCTATCGAATGAATTCGATAAAGAAGGAGACGTTTCTGTGATTCCCATCATAGGGATGGGGGGCTTGGGAAAAACAACTCTTGCTCAACTTCTCTTCAATGACGAAAGGGTAAATGAGCATTTTGAAGCCAAAATGTGGGTCTGCGTCACAGTCCAATTTGATCTGACCAGGATTCTCAAAGAAATGATACAATTTCATTCTAAGATGAAATTGGATGACAGCTCCACAAGCGACCTACAATCCCGGCTTCTAGAATACATGGTTGGACAATGTTTCTTACTTGTTCTAGATGATGTCTGGACTGAGGATTACCTAAAATGGGAGCCCCTAAAGGATCTCTTGAAACAAGGGGCAAAGGGAAGCAGAGTCTTGGTCACCAGTCGGATTACCAAGGTAAAGGATATCATAGGTACACAGCCTCCCCATCTTTTGGGGTATTTGCCCGAAGAGGAATGCTGGTCTTTGTTTGCAAAAACTGCATTTCAGGGTGTCAGTTTGTCCAGCCAAAGGCAGGAAGTCTTGGAAGACATTGGTAGAGAAATCGTCAGAAAGTGCAAAGGTCTCCCATTGGCAGTCAAGGCAATCGGAGGTCTCTTACGTGGTTGCGTTGATGATGTAAACAAGTGGAGGAAAATTCAAAGCAGTGAAATATGGGAGATAGAGGAAGAGAACTCCGGATATGACAAGCCCAAAATTTTGGCTATTCTGAAATTGAGCTATGACCATCTACCTTCTCATCTAAAGCGCTGTTTTTCTTACTGCTCCTTATTTCCTAAGGCATACATTTTCCACAAGGAAGAGTTGGTCAAGCTCTGGCTTGCGCAAAGGTTTATACAAGCTCGAGAATGAGAGAAGGAAGAGGAGACTGGAATCAAATATTTTGATGAGCTCTTTGTAAGGTCCTTCTTTCAAGTTTCAGTCATTGACAACAAGGAGATATTCAACATGCATGATCTTATCCATGACTTGGCACTATCAATTTCAAGCCCCAGTTGTTGTCTAATTAATGATAATGAGCCATACAATTTCTGTGAACAACATCGTCATATGAGCTTGGTTGGTAATGATGTTGAGCAGCCTATGTTGAAGATTGTTGAGAAGGCTACAAAGTTGCGGTCACTTCTATTTCCTAGTCACCACTTGAAAAACTTTGGTCAGGCCCTGGACAAAGTATTTCGTACAATGGAATGCATACGGACCTTGGATCTTAGTTCAAGTGCAATCTTGGAATTGCCTAGCTCAATTGAAAAGTTGAAGTTGCTACGGTACCTTGACCTCTCTAGAACAGAAATCAAAGTTCTCCCCAACTCAATTTGCAAACTCTACCATTTGGAAACATTGAAACTGTTGGGGTGCCCTTATCTTTTCGAATTGCCCAAGGACCTAAGGAAGTTGGTTAATTTGCGACATTTGGAGCTTGATGATTTATTCTGGGTCAAGTTCTCCATCCTGCCACCAAACGTGGGGACATAACCTCTCTGCATGATTGGCATGTGTTTCAGGTCAGCCACAAGACTGGATATAGAATTGAAGAACTAAAGAACATGACATATCTTTCAGGAACATTGCATATCTCAAAGCTAGAAAATGCAGTTAATGCAGGAGAGGCTAAGTTGAACCAGAAGAAATACCTTCAGAAGTTGGTGTTTGAATGGAGTGACAGGATTGTCAATACACATGATGAAGCAACTGAAAAGAGTTTCCTTGAAGACCTACAACCTCACTTAAACCTCAAAGAGCTCCAAATATGTCATTACAGGGGCAATGAATTTCCAGCTTGGATGAGAGAAGGGCAGCTCCAAAATTTGGTCAGAGTTACCTTGAATGATTGCACAAAATGCAGAACTCTCACTCTAGGTGAGCTACCCAATCTTGAAGTGCTCTACATCAAAGGTATGCTGGAGTTGGAGAAATGGCCTGACGTTGAATGCCCTTCCCTCGAGTGGCTAAAGTTTAGCAACTGCCCCAAGCTAAGGGAGCTGCCCAACGTCTTTCCTATGTTGAGTTTCCTGAAGATCAAAAGGTGCAAATCCTTAAGGGCGCTTCCAGTGGTTCTAAGTTTGAAGACTCTAAAGCTTATTGACAATCCTATTCTGGAGGATTGGCATGGAACATGGATTACTTGGGAGGCTATAGATGATCAAGGCCAATGGTCAAGTGGGGAACAATGGTCCTTCGAAAATTTGTTGGAACTGAATGTTATAAGCTGCCCTAAGCTGAAGGCACTGCCAAAATACTTTGATCCAGAAAAGTTGGAGATCAGCGGGTGTGAGTTGTTAGTTGCTCTCCCAGAACAACATTTTGCCCAACGTCTTCGGCATTTAGCACTATATGCCTGTCGTGATGGAACCTTAGTGAGGCAATACCAAATACCAGCTCTCTATGCTCACTGGTTATATCCGGCATCTCAAACCTCACCTTACTTCCAAAATGGCCCCAACTTCCTGGCCTCAAGGTGTTGTACATTCATGATTGCAAAGATTTGATGTCTTTGTGCGAGAGCAAAGAAGGGTCTCTGCTAACTTTGATATCTCTCACACTACTTTCCATCCGAAACTGTCCAATGCTTGTGACATTAACTGAGGAGCTACCTGCTACGCTGGAGTGTTTGAGTATTGGCTCATGCCCCTTTCTGCAGCATCTAGGCTCCAAGGGGATACTGAAAAACCTCCATTCACTCAAGGACCTTTACATTGAGGACTGCCCTATGCTCCAGTCCTTGCCTGAGGATGGGCTTCCCAGCTCGCTTCAACATTTGCAAATACAAAAGTGTCCACTATTGACAAAGCGATGTCAAAAGGAGGGAGGAAGTGGAGGAGGTCCAGATAGGCCAAAGGTTATGCACATTCCTGACCTGGAGATTGATTTCCCTAAAGATTCTTCAACATCAGCTTTGCCCTAGAAGAAACCATCAGAACCAGCTTGCTATCGTCTTCTTCCACTCCCTGGAGGTTAGTACTCTATATACCATACATTGTTTTACTGACTAATAGTATCATAAAATGTCAACTATTTAACACAAAATAAGCTAGAACATCAACTCTCATAAATTCAAATATGCCAAGTCCTTGAAATATTTAACATTTTATATATGAAGCTTACTCTTTTTAATGTGTTTGGATGCAATTTATGTTTCTTTAGACCTGGCAAACTTAAAATATTAGTAATTTATTTCTACAGAAAATTTTCCATTATATATGACATGGAATCATGAGCTGCTCCCTGCATGAAACCAAGATTTAAAGGCTCAAGCTGCAACCTCTTCACTTCCACACATTCAAGTTAATTTTTGCTTTATTCACTTGTAGCATTGTTTCGCTGCTTCTTTTTTCCTTTTCCTGTTCTCCCTCACATGCAAACATGCTATAGTAACAGTTTTGAGTATTAATGATGGATTTTTCTATCAGTTTCTCCATATGATAAATTGCAGTGCAGTTTAAATCACAATTGAAGAAACAAATATATATATATATATATATATCTGTGAATCTCTAAATTTATGTTTTCATTGTAAGTGCTCCTTATAGTTATTAGTATATTTAATTTTGTTTCAGGGATAGAAATAATTGATGCACAACCAAATAAAAAACAACCAAATTCGTCTCGCTTAAAGCAAAGTCACAAAGGTAAAAGGCAAAACTCTCTCTTTTATTCAACTCCACCTTATGAGCTAACCACAACATAATATGGTTCTCTCTCATGTATCTTGTTCCATCCTTAAAAACATGGCTTGCTTCACAATACTGTTGTGTTGTTTAATGATGTGTTACAACTGCTGAGAAAGAACCAACTCTTCGTTGTCCAACTTTTTGCACCATAAATAAAACTTCTTTGACTGAAAAATTTTAACCTGATTGATAGAATTAAATGTTTCTAACAAGTTAATTTGATATTCCTTAATCCAAAGGGGTAGCATAATTGACTGCAGATCACATACCATGAAATGAAGGTTACTGGTTCAAATCTCTCTCCCAACCCTTCAGTAGGGTAAACTTCACTCAATTAAGAGAGAGAGAGAGAGAGAGAATACCACACACCACATCTAATTACCTATATGTTACATCTTCTTGTATCCGTTTACCTTGTTCCACCCTGTTTCATAAATTGGTTACCTTCTCTTGGAGGTGTTCACTTGAAAAAAATTGGTATAGGGAACAGGTCTCATTTTGTAGATAATGATCTTGGTCAAGTCAGTATTGATTCACATTTTTTATAGGGGCCATTGCCACAGAGGTCTATTGGAGTGATCATATTGATGCAGACGAAGACGAAGCTGTTGATGAGGTACTAAATGAACCAAAAGCAGAATGGGAAGAGACCGGGTTCAAACTATCTTTTTCAGTAACTCAAGGCTAATCAAGCTCCACAAAGTTTACATCTTAAAATCCCTTTTGCTACTAACAGTCAGTTCTCATTGTATTGTATCTATTATGAAGGATTCCTCCAATGAATTCACCAGACAAGCATCAGGTCGGGGTTCTTCTGAGTCTATGGACAGGATTAGGCATGAAGAGGGTTCTACTGAGTCTATTGACAGTGAGGACGATGATATGAAGTCCTTTTACACTTCCTTGGGAGCGGATTCTCAGTCTGCATCCAACAGTGTCATTACAAATGTCCAGTCCCAGAAAACCAGGCCAGGTCAATTCAACATAGACAAGGCTTTGGACATGGTAAAAAATGTATTAGCAACCGACTTCTCTTCTGCATGTCATCCTGGTTGTTCCATTTCTTTGAATTCAGCATTAGAATTCTTGTGTTACATGGATGAAAATGATGGCATCTCGGTTAAAATGAAAGACCTATTTGCTTCAAATCTCAAAGGACTTCACAGTTCTGAAAATCCGTTTCTACCAAGCCAGTGACACCATCCAAAGGTGCACCAATCTGATCAAGCCTATGGCTGAGATAGCATCTCAACTAGATGAGAATAAACAAAAGTTCTTGAAACTCAATTCAGTTGAGGCAACAATTCAAAGGAGTATTATTGAGGCTGAAACACAGATCAATGAGCACATGCACAACAAAGTTAGAAGGATTATCTCTGGAGCTGAAGGACAGATAAATGAGCTAAAACAAAAAATAGATTCTTTGACAAAACAAAAGGAAAAAAGCAAAGCAAGAAAAGAAAACAATCTATTCTGATGGAAAGAAGCTGAAGGAAAAGTGGGATGTGGCAGCTAATGCAGAGGAGGAGGAGAAGGAAGCTGAGAGGATAAAGAGGGAGATTGAAGAAAAGTGGTCGGACTACAACAAACAGTTTGAGAACTTGACATGCAATGGAGGTTAGAATTTTCTGTTTTAGTAATTACTATTTCATCAACTCAAAAATTCTTGTATGCAAATCATGAACTCTTCTGACTATTCATATGAACTTCTACTAGTTTCTTTTAATGTGAACCTGCAGCTTCAGTGAAAATCAATGTACAAGTAAAAAAACAAAGAGGATGTCAGATGGTTTTTTTTTTTTTATTAACAAGAATGCTTCATTAATAGATTAGTGACAACTTTCATTTGTTGCAGGAATCAACATGAATAATATAGGCCAGGCTGAAGAACAACCAAATTAATTCACTTCGATTAATGCTAAAGCCAAAAGGGTAAATTTACAATAATCTGTATTACTGACATCAGACCAAGTTGGATATATAATTTTGTGCTTATGTATGTATGTGAGAGAGAGAGAGATTCATGTTGAAAGGGAGGTCACTTCAAAATGTTTGCAGGAAAAAATTCAAAAGTGAAGATGCTGGAGCCAAAATAATCATCTGCTAGGAGCATATCATAGTGCAGGCCCAGCATAACATAGAGTTCTGAATGAAGTTATACACATCAAACATTAAGCTATTCATGATGAAAAAATTAAGCAACTGCAACTTTGAAGGAATTATAAAGGATTATATGCTGATATTGTTCAAGTTGTTATGCAGGACGTCAGATACAGGTCATTCTTGTGCATATAAGGAATTCTATCCAAAATTGGATTATGTGTAGCCATTGCAGAATTCCTTCAGTTTTTTATTCGAGTTAGGTGCTGCTTTTTTTATCTTCTTGTTCTACAGTTGGCTGAATGTAGTTAGTTACTTAGTTTGGTTTTGTTTTGATGACAGTATAATTTGCAGCTGGTTTGTAATGTTGTTTTTGTTGAATAAAATCTAGCTCATTCAAAATAAATAAATAAAGAAGATTGCATTGCTGGTTTGAAATTGTCTGTATTAAATTTTATATTTAGTGTTTTAATATTGTATTTCTAGGGTGAGGTGTATGTAAGTCTCTTTTCTTATCGCCGCCAACCATTAATTTAAGGTGTAATTGGTCACCTATATATCTAAAAGTTGTAGCGTAGCATTTATTATTGCTATGCTTCATTTAAGCTACATTAGCAGCTATGTCATTATTTTTTTTCCATCCTTTTTATAATATATATATGCAATAAATTTTTCACTCTATTATTGTGCCACATTATTGAATTTTTTTCAACCTCTTTTTGAACTTTTCTTCTCCCTATTTAAAAAAAAAAAATCCCTCATCTTATCTCTATTAGTCCATATCTACTGTTACACTTCCTCAAACTTTTCTCCTCCCTCATTACTTCTTTATCTCCCGATTACTCTTTACTTTACCATTAAACTTCTTTCCTCCTTTCCTTTTTCTTTTATTTTCATTTTTCTTCTCCCCATCTTATTTTGTATAAATTTGATATCATTTCTTCTATTCAATCCATATTTATTTTTTCACAAAAAAACTGTAAGTACTCTCTGTCTCTCTCTCTCGGTGGATTTTTTTTCTTTCTTATAACTCTAATTAGGTTGATTTTTTTTTAATATGTGTTTTGGTATTGCATTTTTTAAATTTCGCATCACAAATTAATCCCTCTAATAGCTTTAGTTGAATTTTGGTTTGGGTTAATACTTAGTTTTTTTTTTTTTTTTTTTTTTGGAAATAGGAATTTGAGTTTATATAAAAATAAAATCTACATGGCTACAAATTCAATATGCCTACCAATTGTTTGAGTTGCAAATCATTATAAAGTCTATCTTTTATTCTTATGGTTTCATTTTAATTAGGTTTAAGATAGCATTATAGTTTTGTGATAAGTTTTGATTATCATGATACTCTCCTTATTCCTAAGAGTTAAGGGATGAGAAATTTGAGTAGTAAATTTGAAACTTATAATGTATAGTTATATATTAGGCAAATACAACCGACTATAACAAAAGTTAGAAGAATATGGTTCACCTTAAAAAATATTAATGAAACACACCAAAAATAATAGACTTATATATTTGTAAAGATTAAAAAAAATACTTAAAGTAATTGTTGCTTTTAATATATTACATCTCATTACATAATATTTATATATTCTCATGCATCACATGGGTCTATGAGTAGTTAACTCAAAACCAATTCAAGGGTCTTTAAATTAATTAAGGCAAACCAACATATTCGAACCAAAGATTCTTAGACTTAGAAATTTGGTAACGGGTGGGAAGATATTAGGCACCTCCTTACACCGCCTATCCAAAAGATAATACCTTAATTTAATTTAATTCAAACGTTAACATTTTAGGGAAAACAAATTAAATACTTGGCATTTGATTTTTTTCAAATATTTTGTACAATATATATAAATATATATATATATATATATATATATATAAAAATTGTGTGAGTATTTTATTTACATATAGCATATCATGTGAGTATTATTGTAAAGTGAATATACAATCAAGACATGTGAAATACATATGTAAGTAGCACATGAAAAATAAATTAAATATGTATAACTAGCATGTGAGTATAATATTTACTACATATCTATCATGAAAATATGCACATAAAAAATATATAATTTTAAAAATATTTAAAAATTTAAAATAAAAAATAAAAATAAAGATGATGAGAGGAACGATGTCACCTATTAGCACTTTATTCTTCAAATTCTCATTCTCATGCACAAACACAATGAACCAAAACATTAGTTCAAAGGGGAGAGGAGAGTATGTTAGCTTGATAGGGGTTTATTGGTTCAATGGAAATAAACCATAGACACAAACCTCAAAAAAAATGTGCAGTTTCAAAAGGTTCAAAACAATGCATATAAAAAAAATGATTTTGGTCATTTTAAAGGTTTCGAGGTTATTTTTGTGTTTTAGATATTTCAGGGGTACTTTGGTCATTTTAGAGGTATGGGGTTATTTTGGTCATTTTGAAGGTTTTAGTGTATTTTTTATCCTTTTGGAGGTTTCAAGGTATTTTTGGTTGTTTTAGAGGTTTTAGGATTTTTTAGGTTTTAGGGTATTTTGGTTGTTTTGGAATTTTTGAGGGTATTTTGGTAATTTTAGAGATTTCAAAATATTTTTGGTCATTTTAGACGTTTCGAGGGTATTATGGTCATTTTAGAGGTTTCTAGGTATCTTGGCTCATTTTAGAGATTTTTGGGGAATTTTTATTTGTCATTCTAGATATTTCAGGTGTATTTTAGTCATTTTAGAGATTTTGGAGGTATTTTGGTCATTTCAAATGTAATGGGTATTTTTGGTCATTTTAGAGATTTTCAGGTGTATTTTGGTCATTTTAAATGATTCATAGGTATTTTGTTTGTTTTAGAGGTTTTTAGGTATTTTTTATCATTTTAGAAATTTGGGGAGTATTTTAGTCATTTAGAAGTTTCTAGGTATATTTGATCATTTGAGGTGTATTTTGATTTTTTTTTTTTTTTTTTTTTTTTTTTGGTGCCAAGGATATTTTGGTCTTTTTAGTGGTTTTGGGGATTTTAGAATTGAGTGATTTGGGTAAATGATAGTTAAATCTAAATTGGGTACCTAGTCAAAAGCCAATTAATACCTATGTTAATAGGGTTAATACCCATTTAATCCAATTAATATTTAAGTTTGAGTGGCTAAATGGGTTTGTATTGAGTTTGCCATCCCTTTTACTGATTTAGGAACTGTTTCTTAGTTATTCATTGTAATTGTTACTTTCAAAGTTGGATAAACTTTGCCGCCATTTAATATTAGTTTATTATCCTTTGTACCTAATCTTGCTTCTTCTTTTTTTTTTTTTTTTTTAGAAAGATAATCAAGCTAATTATGTGTAAGCTTTCCCTCTTGTTGCAGTGTTGCAACTTGCTTTTATTTGTGGTCTTTCTGGATTGAAGTTATATTCCTCGCTTCGTTTCTCCATAAGTGCTTATTTGTACTTTCCAGTATTCCTTGTTTTCGCTAAAGCTCAGCTATCTTAGGAAATTTAAACAGGAAATAAGAATTATATTAAAGTTCAAAAATAAACTATTCTAAATTGCGTAAAATTATTACATACTCCTTGAGTGGGGTCCACCCCTATGTCAGAGAAAGAGAGTATACTCTTGAAATATACTATAACAACCCTTAAATTGCAAATTGCCATTACTATTAGACCTCAAAACTCTCACAAGCTACGTCAAGTTAAACATATAGGTAAGCCTGATGATTGAAATATGCAAAAACAAGAAATTTTAAATGATTTGATATAGCAACATGAATGGGTAAAACTTTGGGAAAATTGCACTAGCCTCCTCTAAGATTTTTTGCTATCACACTTACCTCCTCTCCCCTCTAATTTGAAATAATACACTTACTCCCTTATATTTACACTAACCTCTCTTGGATGGCTGAAAAAAAAAAAAAAAACAAAAACAAAAACAAATCCCTAATTACCTATGGGTTGTGGATGACAGCTTAAATAGAGTGTGGGATAGTTAATTCAAGATTTTTTTAAAGCATTTTTTCAATCATCTGAGGGAATTTAATGTAAATGATTTGCATTTTAAGAGATGTGACTGTCTTATTTCAAACTAAAGGAGATATGAGTATAATAATAAAAAAACCTTAGTCGAGGTCAATGCAATTTACCAATAAATCTTTATTATGAAATGGAAACCTTTTTTTTTTTTTTTTTTTTGTGATTTAATGCCCCACTATGCAATACAATAAAATGATTATTTATATTTTTTTGAGCTTTTGTAAAATAAATATTAGTGAAAAATAATCATTGTGCTCTCACCAGTGACCGGTGCACGCATGCACACTTGGGATATCTGATATAGCATGCCATCAACTTCAAGAAGTAACAGAAAAATGCAAAATTGGGAAGCATGCAGTTAATGGTCCACACAACCTGTGTAATTGCATAGCCTTTTTCTTTTTCTTTCTTTGTACAGATGGGCAATACAAGCATGGTAAGAGCTCAGAACAGATTATACAAAATACAGAAAAGCACAAACAAAAGTAATGTTCCAAACCCAAACCCAATGCCATCAGAATCAGAGCCACTGGCTTGTTGAGTACTAGCAAAAGATGACATACCAAGAGTGGGAAAATATGAGGAGAGCAAGTATACAAACACTAAAAGAAAAAGAAGCATCAGCATCAAAACAGAGAAGGCCACCCTGCCTTCTATTTCTTCTCAATCCTCAATACAGAAACCAGACTTTCCAGAAGGTCTGCTATGGTTGGTCCACAGATGAACCATCCTAAGGCTGCAACCACAAGACAAGGTACCAATGGAGATGGCCCTTTCTCCCCCATTGCTCTCTAACTAGCTCTATGATTTTTCTAGTAGGTGCGCATGCACAACCATCTTGAGGGTTAAAAAAGTGTGACATGATGTAATTCCATGGATAAGATACAAAAAGAATTTGGGTAGTTGCAGGTGGAGACGACTTCTAGACAAAATCTTGATTCTTTTATTTGGTTAGTGTATGATTAGTTGAGCTATGCCAACGTCTCTACATCAGTATCTATAATTTTCTCCACAAATAAGTATTTATATTGTATAATAATTGCTTAGGGCTTAGTTTAGAGGCTAAACGGAACAGGCTTATTTTGTCTAAGATGAATTGAGACGGAAATTATTAACTCATAAAAAATTAGGTGTGTTTGTGTTGATTGGGTTGAAATTTTCACTTGAGATAAAGACATTGAAATTTTCACAACCAAACATTAGAAAATTTTGAAGGTTCCCACTAAACAATAAATATAAATAAATAAATAAATCATGTTTCCTAAATATACATGTTATCAAACACATCTATGAGGAAAATATTATACATTGAAACAATGGAAACCCTATATAAGATAGAGTTACTTTCCATGAAGAAAGGAATGTTAGGATTAGATGATTATTTTTTCCTTTTTACCTTATAACTTTTAATTTACTTTAAGTTATTTTCGATGAAGAAAGGAATGTTGGGAACCATTTGCTTAGAAGAATTTGTTTTCCCCGTAACTTTGAATTTACTAGACAAGAATAAAGGTCCAATGAAAAAGGTTTAAATGTTTTCAAAAAGTTTGATTTTCTTGCAAGAGTTTTATAATTCAATTGACACATCTTTAGAAGAATTTGTTTTCCTCATAACTGTATATTTACCAGATGACAAGCATAATAGTCGGATGGAAAAGGAAAACTATTTTTAAATGCTTTCAAAAAGTTTGATTCTCTGGCAAAAGTTTTGTAATTTAATTAACACCTCCTGTGAGGTGTTTTGAATAAAAACATCTAAAGTTCAAATCTTTACCCAACTATCAAATTATCAGAATAAATAAATAAACTCTTAGAAAGCTTGTATCTCTAATACTGATAGTATTCAAAGATTAATTCAACATTAAGTATGATCAAGTGACACCCATATGACCAATTAACATCTATCCTCTTCAGTAGAGTTCAGATTTCAAGGTCAAATCCCCTCACACTGTAAGGAAAAAGCATATATCATATTATATTCAGAGAATTTAAAGGCAAAGCGTCTTGTTAACGTCGCTCTAGCCCCACTATTGTTAGAACCTAATGAGATAGTTGAGTAATAAACAAAACTTTCCCAAATATCCACCAATTTTTCTCCAACACTCACAATTGACTACATAATTATGGCAAAATTTGTTTCTAATTTTTCTTTTCCTTTTTTCCTGATCCATAGAGAGAAGGAACACCTTTTTCTTTAATTCCGAGTACTTAACTTCATTTCTTACAAATTTTTGTTAGCAATTCCATACATACATGCACACAAATACCATTTACACATTAACAAATAACATATATACAAGGAATAGAGATCGAACAGAGCAGAAGCAGAAGCAGAAGCAGTCACCAAATAGAAATGACTTAGGTTGTGTTTGTTTCAAACTAAAAATTTTCTCCAATTTTAGGTGTTTGGTGTCAACCTCAAAATATTCAGTTTGATCATAAGATTTTGCCTCACAACCCAACCCCTCTCTCTCCCTCACCCCCAACCCAACTGCAACCTGCACCACCACTCAGATGACCCCTGGCAACCTCTCTCATCGATGTGTATTTTTAATCACAAAATACAGAATGTCAAAAGTAAACTTGATTATCTAATCATCTTCATGTTAACTATCCAGATCATACACATGTAACCAAAAAGAGATACAGAGAGGCTGCTAGTATATAACTAAGTTTTACACTATTATTACCAAAGACTGCATTTGTTATCCTGCACTATCTCCTGCAACTACAAAAGTACATCACTGTATACAGCTAACTGCAAAGGTGCTGCAGATCTGGTTAAACTCACTCTCCATCTATACCTCTGTCCAAGGATGATGTAGGACTGTACCGCAGATGTTGCTCATAAAAGTTGATCAACTGGAAAGAGAAAATAGTATACATAAGAGCAATAGTGACGGCAGACTAGTAATGACATTCATTAATTAAATGCAATGTTGATAAGGAAGAATATAATCACAACATGGAATGAGAGTTACCAGAAGTGGATTGTTAGCCTTGAGAAACTTGTTATCTACCATCACTTCTGTTCCATCAGACCTTTATCAAAGCAACCACATAATAATCAGGCGATGAAGAAATGTTACAGAGAAACATGAATCCATACGAACAAACCAATTTGAGTTCAACAAAGGAGCTTAAATACTTCTAGATTTCTTTATTAAGAGAAGAAAATACAAAGCTTCAGAGGCATGCTACATGATCAGAATTCACCAAGACTATTTATTAATTCTACCAAAACCAAAATCCTGCATATTACAGTCGCTGTGATTTTGCAAAGTTCAAATGAATAACCAGCTTCAACCAGCCTTAAATTTGAGCCAAACCAATTGTCCTAGTGAAGAAAAATTCAACTGAGAAATCTAGTGACCTACAAAGAGAACCCTTTTGAGCATATATCGGTAAACAATATAATGGTCCATATTATTAAGCATCAATCACAAAACCTGTTTCATTCTCCCAGTTTTAATCTTTTAATAAATTTTTTTTGATAAGAAATTTTCTTTACAACTAATAATCTAAATATCCAAAGGCTTTTCTTTTCAAAGATGCAGCCCATTTTTATCTGAAGAGGAGGCCGAGGATAAACAGTTAGCACTGTTGCCTGCGACAGACTCATTGGTTGGGGGAGACTACGAGAATACAAGCCCCAATAGCCCCCTGAATTTAGAGCCACTTACTAAATTAGACCCAAGAGTAGGTGCGGAAAATCACTTTGATTGCATGGGAGACCCTGGCAATCTGGACATCTAAAAATAGGTGTGCAATCCAATTCAAGGTGTAAACATGGTTGTTCAAATTGAGGGCTTTGAAATCGAAGCATTGAACCTTTTCTTAAAAATCAATAGTAGATCGGAGTGCTCGGGAGACCAGGAACCAGCAAGAGCCAATGCAATCAAGACTTCATTTGTTAGTAAATTCCTTTAGAGCGTGAGAGATGGTGAGGCGCTTTGGGACTGTAGGGTGGGGTTTTTTTTCTAGAAATCTAGAAACTTCAATCAGTTATGATGCTGGGAGGTCCAGGATTAATAGAAGAGCATATTGAAGGAAATCTGTGGCCCTACTGATCATTAATGAAGTTAATCTATTGGAACATCATTTGCCTAAATGACCCAATGAAGAGGGAAGTTATCAGGCATTGTCTTTAGAGAGTAGAGAGATGATATTATGTGCCTCCACAAAACAAAGATTGTAGATTTGATTGATTGGGTCATTAGAAGCTTGTGGGGTGATCCTTTTGTGGAATGGGAGGCTCTGAGTGGTGGGCATTCAGAGGGCTACTGTTGATGTAGGATGAAAGAGTGGTTGAAAAAAGTGATAGCTGGTCAGGTACCTTCACCATTTCAATCTTGTTTTGCTATGTTGAAGATGGCTTTCAATAGGTGTTCACAAGGGTTTTATGGGCGAATCATAATAGGATGAGGTCTATTTATGGGGGTGGCAGAATTTGTCCTTTGTGCTTGTGGTGGGTTAAGAATTTATGAAGCTTTGTGGAACTAGAGTTTATAATTGTTGGAGAAAGGGTTAGGGTGTTGCTTTACGAATTAAAAGGTGGTTTGGTGAGTTATTTGATGGCTATTCAATAAAAGGAAGCATGTGAGGTTTTGGGGATTTTGATAGATAAAAAGAAATAAATTGATTTGGGGTTGTAGAGAAGAAAGAAAAGGTAGGAACTTTATGGCTTTCAGGGGATGCGAACAGAATCGTAAGAACGAATGGAAGAAAAGAACACACAAAGGCCAACATGCCTAAATGCTCAAAACACTCAATATTTTTATTAATAAATTCCATCTATATATTTTATCAAAAAGAAAAAATTCCATCTATATATATAAGGACTCTTTCTTGTACTAGCATTAGGAGTCTTTAGTTTGATCAGTGAACTAAAAACCTAATAAAAGACTAACCAGGACAAAGAAAATAAAACCTAAAATGCTTAAAACTCCTAGAAAATTCTAGATTCAACTAAAGCCAAAAGACCCTTAATTCGAAGAAATTGTAGAAATTACAGTTTAGCCTATGAATGCAAAATTGACCAAAACTTGCTAAATAAAGCCAGATAAAAAGTTGTTTTGACCCTGGAACACACATAACTAGACCTTCAAAACCACACGGCTATTACTTTAATTGGACTTCATACATGGGCCCCTTCAAATGTCATGAATACGCAAATTTGCAAAGTATTAACAAATTAATCTTCCATGGCTAAATCAAGGAGCTAAGGGGCATAGGTCATAGGTCATAGGTGATAGAATGCTCTGTGTTGCATTGCTAGGGAATAAATGTTGTTTGCTCATCTTCCTAGTGAAAGGACAGGAGTAGAAAGACCTACTCCAGAAATGGATGAATTTTTAGAATTCATAGATGAGACATATCTAATTGACCTTCCTTTGGGGGTGGAAATTTTATCTGGTCAAATAATCAGGAAAATTCCTCCTGGTGTCAAATTGATCATTTCCTAGTCTCGACAAAATGGTAGGAGAAGTTTGAAAAGTATATCCAGAACCCATTACCCTGAGCATATGCATGTGTAATGAATTACTCAATGCTTACATCAAGCATCAAATGCATCTTTATTCCACCTGGCTGCAATTAATTAGGTTTGATGACCTATTCCAGAACCTATAATCAGGAAAATCCCACCTGGACTCGAATTGATCATTTCCTAGTCTCAAATTGATTGTGTGGGGGTGCATGAGAGAGAGAGAGAGAGAGAGAATAAATTACAGGTTAAACAAACTCTAAAATCTCAAGAGTACATCTGGAATATACGTTGGAAATAAGTCAATATTAAATTACCACTAATGGACTCATTCAGTCAATTGATTCGTGTGCAATAACATAAACAAATTGTTAACCAACTTGCACAATTCCCGCTTCCCTTCTCAATAGTAGAGCAATGAAGATCTAGCAGGAATATCAGATTCTAGCCTATATATGCAAGACATGCCCAAACTGATTATGCAAGCCATAAAAGCAATGTTTGATCTGACAGCAGCATTAATTCATGCACTAAACATATAATCATGCTTGAGAGAAAGAAGCACAAAGATGGAGACAGCAACGGAATTCAAAAATAGCTATGTATTAACTTATGAAACAAGTATTATTTCTTTAAAGAAAGAAGAAAAGAAAGAAAAGAAAGAAAAAAAGTTGAGCTTTTTTATATTTCATCATTTTATTCAAGCATGTAAATTTATCGTTCGTTAGAATTTAATATCAAGGGGAGAAGCTGTCAGTTTTTATTTTTAGCAGTTATGGAGACAGGAATTTTGAACAAAGGTCAACGATATTAATTAAAGTATACACAATAAACAAGACCCAAATTGAGTATAAATATAATATATAAGGGTATTTTAGGACATTTGATTGGAATATAACTCCATTATATCATCAAATCATGTTATACCATATTGTGAATTACAGATTCAAGGTTCTATTCATGTTTACCACCAAAACATATGCATAGGAATAGTAATTCCATTACAAATTCTTTTCTTTTTTTTTTTTTTGATCAGTAAAATACTTCATTGAAAGAAAAAACTACTACAAAGGGGGTTACAACTTCGTATATTCCTTGCAATACTTATTCCTATTCCTAAGTAATCATTATGAGTGTATTAAACATGCCCCTAGTTTTTCTGATGCAACCATGAAAGAACAATTTGCCCTTGTTTTGCAAATTCACCTATTCAAGAATAATTTTATGGGGTCCACATGTGAAGTCCAATTAAGTGAAAATCGTGTGATTTAATGGTCAGAGTCTTTTAGGATTAAAAACCTTTTATTTAGGTTTTCATTTTATTAGGTATGGTCAATTTTATATTCAGGGGCAAATCTGTAATTTCTGCGATTCTTGTGAATTAGGGGTATTTTGGTAATTTGATTGAGTCTTAGAATCTTCTAGGGGATCCTAAGTACCTTAAGTTTATTTTCTACAGATCCAAGTTAATATTTATTAGGTTTTATTTCACTAGTCAAACTAGTAGTCCTAATGCTACTAGGAGTTCTATTACTACTAGTACAAGAAGGAGTCTCCATATATATGGTGCTCAATGTATTCAAAGGAGAGTGTTGATTAATAAAATTATTGGGTTTGAACAATAGGCACCTTCGCCTTTGTTGGCTCTTTCTCCTCTGTTCTTTTTCTTTTCCTTGTCTTCACTTTCTAAAGTTACTGTTCACGGTACTGTTATACAGCACTAATTTCTCTCTAATTCTTCTTCTTTCCTAACCCTAAACCCACCACAAAAAGACAGAAATTCCCTCAATTTGTCCTACATTTTCTCTGACGTCTGACCCATTCAGCCCCATCTAGAGAAGAGATGCATAAGTGCACATGGAGCAATTCTTAGGCTGGAGCAGCTCTAGGGGATGGCATTCAGAGTCTAAGGGGTCTCAATCTTTCTTCAAAGACACAAGACATTAGTTGCTGATCTTTAAATGAAGGGGATACCTTATTGATATCCTGCTCTCAACTTAGGCATGAAAAGATTCTACAGCCATGGCTCCTGGAAACAAGGACACCAAAGTCCCAATGAGATAACATTTTTCATTCTCACAAGAGAAGTTCCCCATAAATATATTGTAAGACTAAAATTAGAAACTTATGACCATTTCTTCAGCTTAATATCTGAAACTTCAACCTTAATATACTTGTCAACTACTGTATGTAACCTGAGCCTGCATTTGACTGAAGCAATGTAGTAAACCATACGCCGTCAATCATTTTAGTTTTCTTCCCACCATCAATCAACTTTTATAAGCATGCACATTGTCTACCATCATTGCTGTGTGCACTAAGGTTACAGCATTCCTGATCATCAAAAATTTCAACTTCCCTCAACAATATTCCTTTCCTGTAGTTTCCCACAGCACAGAAACCTTGACTACTCATATGCACCACAAAATGCCCAAAACATGTCCCCTCCTTTTTTTTAAGACAGGATCAAATTATGCCTGCACCACTCAATAACTGTCTATAGGGTATCTTATTTGAAATCCACTGTTGAGTCATATACTCTCCGTGAGCCCTCCATGCATGCCAATGATCCAAGATTCCAAAGGACCATCTTCAGTGGTTATGCAACTCCTAATCATGAAAATCTCTTTGGCATCTTGCATTCCAACTTGGCTGTAGGTCAGGAAACAACACCTTCAAAGCATGATCCCCACACCAGCTATCTAGCCAAAATCATACTCAACGGCCATCTCCTACATCAAAGTGTACATAATGTAGAAACCTTTCCCACCACGCCCTAATAGTTTTCCATACGCCACAATTTTAAATTTCATCCACCCCATTCCTCCCCATAATAGCAATTATATGCCTCCATAATGTGTATCTTCCATCCAAAACCACCATACCATTTCCCCAATAGAACTTTTTTTTAGAAGAATTCCCCAATAGCACTTGATTAAAGGTCCCTATCTCCTTACACCTAATCCACCATTAGCATTGGAAGTGCAAACTGTATCCCAACCCACCAAATGGTATTTGAACTCATCTCCCAAATCACCGCACAAAAAGTTTCTCTATATCTCTCCACTTTGTTTGGGAGAACAATTTACCCTATCCTAGACCCCTCAAACTACTGAAGAAACTAAAAGGGCAACCATTTACTAAAACTAAGCAAACAATAGAAATGCAAGTACAAATCCAACATCTCCATCTTTCACCAAACCCCATCATTTCCATAAGATAAATTAAAGTTGCCCACCAACGTAGTCAAAGGCGAAAGGCAACTTTAAGGCGCCAAGGCCTTGTATCACCCGAGGTGTGAGGCAACAAAAAGGTACTAGCCCGAGTAAAGCGAGGCAACAAAAAGGCGCTAGCCCAAGTAAAACAAGGCACCAAATTCTTAATATATTTATTATACATAAAGAATTTAAATCATATGTACCAGTGTATTGAAATATTATAATGAAGTGTTTTTCAATGTGTTGCATGAAGAAATTAGGTCTATCAAATTATTTCAAATAGGTTTAACATGGTTTATGCTCCATTAGTTATTCTAACAATAGCTGAATTGGCACCTCCCCATGCACAAAGTGCTTGGGGATCTAGGGAGGGAAAGGGTTTAAGCAGTGGGATTAGCAACATATTGTCATTATTTCTCGCCAAAAAAAAAAAAAAAGGTTTTACAACAAGCTTCAATATAAAATTAATTAATCTAACAATAATACTTATCAAAAAATAATAATAATTAATCTAACAATAAGTTTTACAACAGACTTTTGTAAATTAATTTGACTAACAATAGGTTTTATAACATGTCTTTTTAAATTAATAATCTAATAATAGGTTTTACAATTACAACAACCTTTTATTAAAAAAAATTAAAATTATTATTAAAGTAAAATAAGCTCTCGCGTTAGCGCCTTTTTCATGGCTAAAGGCATCGCCTTACAAGCCTAGGCTCTAAAGGTGAGCACCTCACTAAAAAGGCACCTCGGTGGAGCCTCACCTTGCCCAGGCGCCTAGGCAAGCGCCCATCTCACCTTTGACTACAATGTTGCCCACTTAACACGGTCATAAACTTCCTCAATATCCAGTTTGCATAAGTTTGTTCCCTGTGTTGGTCCGTGGTTCTAACCATCATTCCCTGTATCTTTAAATTTTAAGATACATAACCATTGTGTCCAAACTCTTGCCTAAGAAAAGTTTAATTTCAAGTCTATACTTCTACTTTTTTCGACTAAGTTTGTTCCCTGCAGAGGCCTTTGACTTGAAACTCTTCTCTAATCCTGATTATACTTGGCCACAAAGCATCCCACATAGTAAATCTTTGCAGTTTTTTTTTTTTCTTTCTAATCAACCCAACAAAGTAGTTTTTTTTCCTTGCCCAACATGGTTCCAACAAAAATTCTAACAAGCATCAAAAGGGAGTTTTTATTTTTCCAACTCACCTAACTCCAGATTAAAAATCTAGCAAGCATCAAAATTTACCGCATCAAAAACCTTATAGAAACAGTTTCTGATTCAAGTTGTTACTAGCATATTATAAATCCTATGATGAGAACACAATATTTCAAATAATATCAAAAATTTGAAAAAGAAAATGATTATTAACATGTCCCTGATTAATTGACATTTTTGGACACTGCATTTGTGTTATCCAAGGTATTTGAGCAACTAGAAAGTAAAAACTTCAAGGTATGCTGTTGATAAGCCATCCATATATAGAAGAAGATAGATCTACATCTAATTCTACAAGATTTGATGCAATGTGTAAAGTAATCCATGACTACACCTAAATCCTCTACAAGTTGTCCGCATGACATTTACTATTAGATAAAAGAAGGGGATTTAAAGATAAGCTCAATCAAATGCTAAAGTAGTTAAAAATAATAATTTAAAATTAAATTTTTTTAAAAAAAAAAACCACACAGACTATGCAGAACCCTGTTGTAGACCCATAAGTTTTTATGGCATATGTTGCAGATGGGGGGGAGTGGGGGCGCAATTTTTACCCATTAGCAAGAGCAGAAAGAAAAAGAAATGACAAACAATTATTTTTAACAGTCCAGCGAATTTAAAATTGAAGTTGGATTACAAACCTCATGGCAGTAAAGGTTACCGACACATCCTGGATGTTGTTTGACACAGAAGCTGAATAGCCAATTGGCTTGATAATCCTGGTGATATTAGATGCATCTTTGCAATTATCAGTCCCATTCCTGCAAATTGAATTCTCCCCTCTGAAACCAGGATTACCAGTAAATGGTTGTTGAACTCTACCAAAAGAGCCACCGCTTCTGGTTGTTGCATTTTGTGAAACTGGTTCACGTGAGCCAGAGTCTTGTTTAAACCTCTTCACAGAACTAGACTTCCTTCTCTTAGCTCCTATGCGGCGATTGCTCTGAGCTGGTTCTATACAGTCAGTCTTGAGGCCCCCATCCGCAGGCACATCACCCTCTGAAGCTTTGGCTTCTTCAAAATGTATTGCAAGCTTATCCATGTTGACCTCATTGGTAGACATTATTGTTTTAAGCTCACTAAGCTTTGGATCATATTCATTTCCATCTTTGCTGTTATCATTTTGTTGAGAAACATTCCCACAACCATTTTCAACACCAGTTTGCTTGGTAATTTCTTTGATATCCCCATTACGATCTCCTTCATACATAGATTGAGGGAAGGCAGAAAGATCAGTTATGATTGATTTGTTGGGAGGGATAGATTTCACAGTTTCATTAACAACGTTTATTTCTACACCTGTCACATCAGCAGGAAAGGTGGATCGCTGCTGCTTCTTCTTGGGTTGAGTATGCGGGGTCCCATGCTTACGCTTGCGTTTCCGATGCTTTCCTGATCGCAAGCTTCAAAAGCAGAAGAAAAAAATTATACATTCATAAATACAAAAGTTCAATAGATAGACTGTACCTGACATCCTTCAATTGATAAGAAAAGTGAGGAAAAAGAAAGCAAAACAGATTTAAAGCTTGGATTCCCGCTGTTTGTTAGTTAAGTAAATAAATATACCCTGCTAAGCTTAGCTATACAACTGACCAATGAGCACTGATTCATATGGAACTTTCTTCTCGTATATAAACTTCACTGCCAATGATGGTGGGTTCATGGTTTAAAATCTACTAGACGTGTGTGTAACTCACCAAATATATAAAAAAAGCTCAACCAAACAACAGCCTAGAAGTAAACAAAATAAGCACTTTACTTTGGTGAATTAACCGGCAAAAAACGTTTGCAAATGCTTTCCTTTCAGCTCTCATTTTCTCGGTAACCAAATGATAATACGCATAAATCATGGAAACAAAAGAGAAGAAAGTACCTATCTTCAAATGCATCAATTACATCAGAGCACGACTGGAGATTCTCTAACGGCTCCCAGGTGTTTGCCGCCTCCGGCCATCCACGCCTTCAACATACAACAACAAAAAAACACAACAACACTTTCCCATAATCCATAATCAACAATTATTTGATTTTTCATCCAACGAACATACAAAATAACACAAGGTAAGAATCAATCATAAAAAGGGGTTAGAGGGAGACTCACCATTTGATTAGATACTGAAGCTGACCCTATTTTCCCCCAACATTTCAGTATCCACCAGCACCAACAAAACAAACAAAAAGAAATACACAAACACCCATCATTTATATTAACTCCAAAAACCAATCAAAACAACATAACCACAAAACAAAGTTCAAAAAGTTAACATTTTTAACAAGCATTTGGGTTTATCTGACATATTTCTCAAAACCCTTTTGTTTTTGTTACCTTCCGAACCCTTTTGCGGCGAATGGCCTCGATTTCATAGAAGCCCTCGTCGAGCTTTGGACGCTCAGTTGCAGCCTCATCTTCATCATCATCTCCATCTTCTTCTTCATCATCATCTTGTTCATCCTCTTGTTCTTCTGCTGCTGCACCTCTTCAGTAGCCTTAGCCTCAGCCTCAGGCTCAAGTTGTTGCTGTTGTTGCAGTTGTTGTATTTTTCTTGTTCTCCAACCTCTTTTGCTTTCTGGGTCTGATCCTTTTCACCCAAATCTGCCACCAATGACTCACCACCATTGGCAGCAACAACAGCATCATTTGGAGAAGCCAATGCTGGCTCAGACCCTACAACTCCTCCATTGTTCCTCTTCTTCCCTCCTTTCATTTTCTTTTGTAAGCAACAAAATAACCAAACATAAACATACAATTTAAGACAAGGTACTAGAAAAAAGAAGAACTGTCAAAAAGTTTTATGCGTGTTTTTTATGAATGGATTGGTATTTGGGTTTTTGCAAAGGATTTGGTTTTGTTTGTGTGAGTTTTTTTACTTACGGAGTTCTCAACTCTCAAAACCCAAAGCCACAACCCCACGCCAACCAAATGACAATGATACTTTTCAGGCTGCAAGGTTTTTCTTTTTCTACCTTTTTTTTTATATACTGTTTTTTATTTTTTATTTTTATATTAAAAAAAATGTTTATTTTGGGCGATGTGGGGTTCTTTTTGTGATTATCTACATTCGTTTTCCCTCCTTATCCCGCCTTTTTAGCTTTCCAAAATCTTTAACCCAGCAATTTTTTTTTTTCTCAAAAAGAAATTTTCATGTTTACAAAAATGAAAAAAAAAAAAAGTATGTAATTAAAGAAGCATCTCATTCTCTTGGAGTTGGATATTTTGGTGCATTTTAAGTAAAAGATGCTAAGTATATTCGATAAGGATTAGATCGCGTTAAATGCTCTGTGTTTTAAACGTGACACAAACGTAACGCATGTTTTAAAAAGGTAATGTATCTTTCCAATGTCTACTCAGTCAATATACAAGAGTACAAAACAAGTTATATCCTATCATATTCTCAATTAAAAAAATAAAAGAAAAAAGTTATACCCTATCAAATAATACATGTATGTATTTTGGAAAAATAAAAAAAAAACCTTTGAAGAATTCAAAAATATGTAACTATGAACAAAATCATTAGTAAATCAATTATTCGAACTTGCGACATCAAAAAACCTAAAGAGTGAGATGCCTACAGAGTGCACAAGTGTGGTCTTTGACTAAAGACCAAACCCTTTGAAGGTTAAATTAGAAACTCACAATAATTTCCAAGAACCCTAAAAGTGTAAAAGTTAGGTAATTGTGTTTTCACATACTTTGAAATTGTGATACCTTGGTATTTATATAGGAGTCTAGACTCTAAAATGACCATGTTCGCTGGAATATAGATATCGGTGTAATGGGGATAGTGGGTTAGTAGCACTAAGACCATTGAATTCAATGTCCCCATACTTAGTGGATGATGGATTATAGGAGGACCCTTTGGTGTAATGTGAAGCGATTTTTACTTTTTACAGAGGCCAGTTTGATAATTTTGTTTTGGTAACATTATTTAAGTATTGTGAAAATACGTGTGAGTAAAAAAAATATTATAAAAATACGTGTTGTGTTGTTTAAACAACATTATCAAACAAGCCTATGATAAATAGACATAGAGTATGACTTTTCTTTTAAGGGGCTAAATGTTTTTACTTGTCCGTCCATGTAGGTGACGAATGAGTTTTAAGATGTACAAGTAGTCTAGATGGATGACTCAAGAGTGCTTATAGTGCTTCAATTGCTTAATTAATGATGGGTTTCGGACAAGTCATGTTAAAATGCTCCCTATCAATATGTATGAGCCTTGTATTTGAAAGTAAAACACACATAATAAATATTTATCGAATTATATTTGTAGGGCTGTCCACGGGTCGGGTTTATGCCCAACCCGGAACCAACCCGACGGAATCGGGTTTTGGAAAAACTCACCCGTCGCCGACCACCGGAGTAAACGGGTCCAGCGGATCGACTTCAATGGGTGCGCGGACGGGTCGGTCGGAGTCAAAGATCTAAGAAAACAACAAAAAAACGACGAGGAAATCTGAAAAATGTCAAAAAAACCCAGATCTGGCAAAAATCTCATCGGAATCTATGAGATTTCGCCAGATCCGGCGGTAATCTCACCGGATTCGATGAGATTTCACTAGATTCGCTCAAAATTTTGTCAGATTTATGTGAAATAGCGCCTGAATCCGGGTTTTTTGGCCGAGATTTGGGTTTTTATCGCCAGATTATGGGTTTTCGCCGGTCGGTTCGGGTTTTTCAGGTTTTTGGGGAGAGAAACCGAACCCGACCCGTCGGAGTCGGTTTCTGGAGGAGAAAATCCGCTGCCGACCGCCGGAGTAGCTCGGGTCGGCCGGTTTTAGATCGGTTCCGGTCAGGTCTCCGGGTGGGTCGAGTCACCGGATATGTTTGGACAACCCTATATATTTGTATGGAATTCGAGTTCCTTATTGAAATTCAATTTTAAACAAATCGAGTTTTAAAACAGAGGCATATCACTACATAGTTTTAGAAATGGGGCATTTTGCTAGAACTTTTGGACGAAAGGGGTATATCTCCATTTTAGCCCTTTTAAGACTATATATATTTGTTTATTGTGGCAGAATGTATTGTTATAATTGATAATAATAATAATAATAATTATCAAAACAATTTTTTTTTAATTTCATGATTTACTTTTACCATTTAATGTTAAAATTTTAGAATATTTAGAAATGGAGCCATTTAGTAAAACTTTGTACTTTTCTTGGTGGGAAGGGAAATTTTCTTTCATTTTTGCAAGTGCACCCCCCAAGTTTGAACGCAAAATAGAACTCCAATTCTAGTGGTGACCTTCTCAAAAAAAAAAAAATATATATATATATATATATAGTGGTGACCTCTTAATGATGATTTATAAGTTTCAACGGGATTTTAAAAGTTTCTAAACACCATTACTTGCTTGATCATTCATTCGAGGCGACCCTTGTTTATTCCACATAGATCTACGAGTAGGAAAATAAATGCATCTCTACAACAATGAAAGAATACATTGATGAAGATGTCAACAAATTTAATAGGTTGGACTTCATATTGTTAGTTGAGAGTTTCCTTTCAAATTTAAGAAAATTATTTGATTTATAATATAATTTTTTATTTCTAGAGAAGTTAAAGGGTATAAAAAAATTTTAAGATAATGTATGAAAGTTACTTTAAAAGAAATATTAATTGTTAGAAACAATTCATCAAAATGACCTGGATGTAATCAAGAAGATAGAGAGGCACGAGGTAAGAAAAGTTAAAAAAAATTTAAATAGATATATTATTTACACCAGAAGCTGAAAGCAATAAACATTATAGTAGTTTTTTATGTTTATATATGATATATATCAAAGTAATCCAGTTTTTTTTTTTTTAATAAAGTAAATATTGTAAGGTTATTTATAAAAATTTTGAAAAATAAAATAAATTTGTGTGGTTAAAAATCATGAATCATCAAAATTATAATTTTTTTTTTAAAGAAATGAAAGCGATCAATTATCAAATTAAAATCTAAAAATATTCTTTAGTTTACAAGTAAAAAAAGACAAAACTCATTTGAAAGCCCTCGAATGTTCACGAATGCATTCAAGAATAATAACAATTCTCTCCCCCAAAAAAATAATAATAATAATAATAACATTTTAATACATATGAATCGTTCGTACCTAAGCTTTTTTTTTTTGGATACATTGTACCTAATCTTAATACTACTAATGTTCGTTTTGAAAATTTTGGCAACTCTTGAAAAACATTGTGAAGATATCATTTGATATAGTATGCAATTTTTTCTATTCTAGCTAGTTAGACAAATATAGAAGCTATTGACCTATTCATATACATAGTTTTTACTCTATTTTTATAATGAATTTTGTTAACATTTATTGTATTTTTAAATAAATTAAGAAAATTGAATTATTTTGAAAATACATTAAAAAAATAGCCGTTAGATCTTTGGAACATGTTAAAGCTTTCAATAGTCTATACTTTAATTAATGATAAGTTTAATAATAAAGAATAAATAAATTAATTCGTTTGCATTGATAGAACAACCCAGTTTTTTTTCCCTTTAATACAATTTAGCACGCCCTCTACTCCAAATTGTTGTAAATATCATCATACCCATAGGGTAATTATTAGTTAACGCGCCAATTACAACTTACTCATCTATGGTCTAGTTGAAATTTAAGTTGCCTACTTGTGATTTAAATTTTAACACTTTATCCACCTTATGTTAGCTTAGCGAGTTTCATAACTTATATTTATTAAAAATATGGCTAAATATGTAATTTTGCTCTATTTTTATGTCCATCTCCTCCAAAAATACAAAAACATAAAAATACAAGATCAAATAAAATCAAAAAGAGTCCAAAGATAACACTTGCGCCATGAGATTTCAAACTACAGGTAGATAATTTAAATTTCAGTCAAAACTCAAGTGGGTAAAGTGTCAAATTTCAAATTTCAGGTAGGCAACTTAAATTTCAGTCAAACCACATGTGAGTAAGTTATAATTTGCACTTAGTTAAAAGTTATTTCATAAGACAATTTGTTTTGAGAAAACGTTAAAAATAGGGTTTGCAACAAGACGGGATGGGATCGAACAAAGAGTGACTTATCCCCATCATGTCTCCATTTTTGAGTGGTAGCAACCTAGCAGGGTGGGACAAGTTGGAGGCAAAGACAAAGAGGATTCCTAAGGTTCTCTTAAAAATATTATATTTCAATTTTTTAATAATATTTCAAAACTTTTTGAAAAAAAAAAATTCTAACTCTCTTAATAATATAGGGAAGGGAAAAAATCTTATATGTAGCCTTCAAATTATAAGATGGTATATTTTCACAATATTCCCTAACCAATGTGCCGGATTTTATATGTCGTTTTTATAAAAGAATCTTTTATAGTGCTATATATTTGTTAAGGTTATTTGCAATCAACTCACCTTTTAATATATATTTTAGAAAGAACTCACCTTTTAATAGTTGGAAATGCAGGGGGTGTTCGGTACATGCACTTAAAAACTGAAAATTGTTATTTGAAAACATGTACCAAACACCCCCGAAATATGTGATAGAATGAATAAACATTGATACTTTTAAATTAATTTAAAATTAAAAAATATCATATAGCCTCTCTAAAATGTCAAGGCATACATAGGATATTATAAATTAAGATTTTTTTTCTTATATTCATAAATATTTTTGGAATTAATTTTGGCTTCAGTATTTTATTTTAACCTTGCCCCCTCCAAACCAAAACCCTAGTCCGCCACTTGGAGGTATGTTGTCATCCCTAATGTGGTAGTTTCAATATTAATGAGATAGACATGAAAGAGAATAAGAAGTACTCGTAACTCGTAAGAGGGAAAATGACTCCTTTTGAAATGGATAAATTTCATGGGTTAAATTAAATTGTGTCAAATCTAAAGGCGTATATAGTGTCATGTCAAAATTTAAAATGACATGCGACTTTTTATATTGATAGATCTAGTAAATAAAATGTTAACTGTGAAATAAACTCACTCTTTTCAAATGAGGTGGAGAAGATCCTATTTCTCGTGAAACTGTTAAAAGAGATAGTAATCAAGCGTTTTTGGTGATGGTAAATGAATATATAAAAAAAAGTATAAAATATGTACAAAAATATTAAATTAAATAAAAACATATATACAAACATTTGGAGTAGGACAGGACAAGCAAAACCCGTCCACCTGTCACCTCTCCAAGGAGGGGAAAACTCGTACAAAGCATAGTGGGACAGGAGAAATTAGGTAAGAAATTTTTGCCATCCCTATAAAAAATGATATTCTTATGTTTTCATGTATCTCTATTCATCCAAGAAAATTAACACCACAAACAAAATTGTCACCGGTAATTAACCAACTTCATGTTCATGTCAAAGCTTGAGGTTTATTTATTTATTATTTTTTTTTAAAACGGTAAAGTCAAGTCATTCAAGTTCCAGGCCAAAAACAGGTCATTTTAAACGAGTTGAAAACGGGTCGGGCCAATTGGGTTTCGGGTTAGGTTGGCCCATATATTTCACATTTAAAAAATAAAAACAAATAAATGTCAACTTTTTAGAGAGAATGAATCAATTCAAATAGTTAGACTATTTGTTATTAATTTACTATTATACATGTGAAGAGGAAAAAACGAACAAACCAAAAAACATAAAGATTTTCATATCCTTGCAATTCAAACAGTTTTGCCTTTTGAGCATGACTAAAATTCTTTACTTACTTCAAATTCAAAGTTCACTAATGATATCATTCTCATTAAAAACCCAAAAATAATTACAAAACTAAATGTCATAGACCATGTCAAGTTATCAGTCTTATTAAGTGCACAAATTCTAGTTGCATTTAAAATAATAATAAAGTTAGATTATATAGAAAGATAAACTAAATAATAATAAAAAAACCTTTAAAAATAAACATAACAATTTAAGTAAAGAAAAACAAGTAAATATTTTATAATAAGTATACCTCAATCTACTCAACGTTGGTAGTAGATTCAATACTACAAATATTCATACTTGTAAATTGTAGCTCAAGTTGGCCAATTTCATTAATATCTTCATCTACAATACAATATTTTAATATAACTTAAGTGTACCATGAAAGCAAATCAAAGCTTATCAATGAAGAGTTAAAAATGTATAATTTCTATGACTCTACTAATAAATTAAAATACCTTCAAATCCATATAACCAACTTTTAGTGTACAATGTAGTTTCCACATTCTCAAGCAAAAGACGTGATTGATACGGAGAAATAATATTTTTCTCTGTTCTAAAACTTGATTCAGATGCAACAATAATTATAGGAATGCTCATGAGATCCTGTGCTCGTAGTTATAGAGTTATGTTTTGTTTTGCTTTTTGGCCTTTTGAGTCACTATTAAATTTTTAAAATTTTGTTTTGTTTACTGTTTTGTCACTTTGTGGTCGAGTTTGTGCTAGTTAGACAGACTTGGATGCGTTGTTAGTAATAGTTAGAAGTCTTTGGAGTTGAACTTACTTAGTAGTGTGGTGGGCCTTTTGTATTACTGGGCTTTGATCTCTCTTGTTGTACCACGACCCATGATTCTGAGGTAGGAGAGTTGGGACTGGCCTAAGTGAAATACACCTTAGACCAACTTGTGCACAAGTTGGGCCATCCCAATATAGACACTTCTTGGCATGAGTCTTAAGTGTACGGCATGCTCACGACAGAATAATCATTACAGACATTACAATAGAAAATACAACACGGCAGGATAACTATAACATTTTAAATAATACTAACACCTAAATAACAACACCGAGGAATCTAATCGATTATGGTAGAATAATACAACCACGAACAGCAAGATTGCAATAAACGATAAGATAACAAATTAATCATTCATAAATTAAAAAAGGCAAAACTCATCTCACAAAGAAATGGGCTTAGTTTTTCAGCAAACACAAGTCCAAAAAGCAAGTTGATCTTCAATGTGGGTAACCTCGGAGAAGGCTTCTGCCATAGAGATTACACACTTTGGAAAAATGACCTAGATGGCTTAAACTCTGATTCTTAACTGCTTAAAGGGTGGGTCTGTAAAGAGGGAGAGAAATAGGTGGCCTATTGATGCATGCCTCTATTTCTATCACTCATGCTTTTCCCTAAATTTTGTGTTCTTTTTCTTTTCCCTCCTTTTCTTCCTTGTTCTATCTTTATTTCTTGCTATGATTGTTCCTCCCCCCTCTTTCACTATTCACAACTATTGCCTTTTATATTGTCTTCCATGGTAGGATTTATCATTTTTACCCATCAACCGCTTTTGGCTCGTTGTGGGCGTCCTTCCAAGATTGCCCACTGGCCTGCCGATTGCCTAGCCACTACCATTACATTGTATTGGCTGCACCACACCTCATTCCCAAACAAAAATGGCTTGTCTTGTCTCTTACCTCTCTTTGTTTTCACTACTTTCATTTGGATAAGGGTTAATCTTCTCCCTTACCTACCTTTATGGCATGCATCCAGTGGTTCTAGCTCATATTTACTTCTTTTGGGTGAGATGTCATCCCAATAGGACATTTTTTCCCAAAAAAGTTTGAGTGGAATCCCCAAAATAGACTTTCTCTTTCTCCCCATTGTAGACACAACGGAAAATGTCAAAGTCAACACCTAGTTATATGGTATAGGAACCATGAATATAGCGTCCTTTCAAGAAATGACTATTGATCTTATTACCAAAGTATGAATTCGGAGTTTAGGTACATTCTTGGAAAGATGTTAGGCACCCAAGACCGTCCAACCCTAAGGTTGGCCTTCCATCATTGTGTCTTATATCTTAACCTTATTAAAAGCATGTTCAATACTTGTATTTTAACTCACACACACACACTAGCATACATCTAAGCATACAACATGACATCATTTATCCTAAACCCCAACCATACATCTAATCATGCTCATCAAGTAAACCTAACATACATCTATTATGACAATCATCTCATCACAAACTCTAGCATACATCTATCATGGCATCTCATCAAACTAGCATACAATCTATCATGGTATCTCATTAAACTAGCATACATCTATAATGGCATCTCATTAACCTAGCATACATCTATCGAGGCATCTCATCAACCTAGCATACATCTATCATGACATCTCTTATCGAAGCATAAACCCTAGCATTCATCTAATCATGCATATCATCACATCATAAACCCTAACATGTTATCATCATACATATCATCCACTAACATTCATCTAGCATCATATCATATATCTCATCTAAGGTAGCAACATGTAAACATCAAAGGATCACATTGGGAATGTGAAGATCATTAAGAACACATTGTTTGACCAAACACATTCATGCTCATCATCAAACCATGTTATCAAACAATATGCATGTACATGTGAATGTATGACTTACCTTTGCTTATCTCATTGCATCACAGCACCTATGACATCAATGAATGGACATGTAAATGAATGACACGGCATTAAAACTAAGGAACAAAAAGATAAACCCTAATCTAGCATATAATGACAAACAAACATGTGAACAAAGAAAAAGAAACTCAAAAACATATAAGAAGGTTAAAACAGAGGCATATTAGGTAAAACAAACAAAGCAAAATAAATCGGAAAATCAAAATTAGGGTTTCTAGGCACGAGTATGTGTGCATATACATAAGCTTGCGTACGCAGGCTAGTTGTATGCGTACGCATACTTCAAGCCTGCGTGCGCATACAAAAGTATGCGTACGCAAACATGCCTAAGCCCTAATCCAAAAAACAGACAAGCAAAAAAACAGAGCAAGACTTGAAAGCTTAAATCTAACCGCCTAACATGCTTAAAAAATAAAGAAAGCATAAAACTAACCTAAACAAACATATATAAATATAAACTAAGCAAAGAAACATATTAAAATATAACAAGAAGGTAGAAAAGAAAAGGAAAAGAAAAAGAAAGAGTTTAGCTCAATACCTCAAACAAGAAGCTTTTCAAGCTTGATTTTAATCGTTCCCCTTAGTTAATCTATTCATAAGTCAATAGAAACGTGATTAGTAATCTTAAACTCAAAGGATCAAGGCTAGAAAATGCCCTAATCAAATAAAAAATGACTTGAAGGTGTTTGTGAAAAACTCCCTTTTTGATTCACTATTTCTAATGAATTTTAGGTTTTCCCTTAGGATTTTTTGTGTGTTTTGGGAAAAGTACCATGTAAGGCTTTATATAGTTGAAAAATAAGGGTTTGGAACGGCTCCTAGACGATGTGGGATTTATTCTAAATCTCGATATTTAATCAGAAAACTTGTCTTTTTTTATTTCTCTGAAACCCTAGTTGCATATGTAGACTTATGCCTACGTGCGCGGCGTGTGGCTGCGTACATAGGCACAAACTTGCGTACGCAAACTATGGGTTTTCTTTGGCCTTTATTTTTCAATAATAGATTTTTGCTCCTCATTAAAAGTTATATTTTTCATTTTAACACATCTCAAGTCAATTTAACATTTGATTGGGCCCTAAACCAACCTTAGACCTTGGAATTTGGGCATCATTGGGTAACGAGGGCCCGAGTTGTAAGGGGTACAAAATGCAGTGTCTACACCCACCGCCGCACCATGCCCTCTCATACCCTTGATCCGTGGCCCACCTCCCATGTATTAGCTGGGTACAAGTAGGTGGTGCTTGGGCCTTGTGTGCATGCTCCATTTTCGTCAAAATCTATTACTTTTCTAGCCTTCATGCCTTTGCTATTGCCTTCGTGTTTGTGTGATTCCGTTGTACATTTTGGTAGGTGTTTAACTCTTGCACCGTGAAAGACATATGGGCCTTTGGGCTCACGTTCTTTGCCTTCCATATTTTCTTTAGATTAGGCATTGCTTGGGTGCAAGCCCTCTCCTTCTTCCTTAGCCTATCTTCTTTCCTATAATTGTGGGCTTTTTGGTCAGGATCCTTCCATGCCATTGCGTTGCTCTTGCTATATTATTACCTCTCTTTTATTTCCTTGTTACCTATGAGCTTATGGGCTAATGTTTCTACCGTGCTAGTCCACTTTCCACAACCTTACCTCTTTTGGGCTTTATTAGCCAACATTCATACTGTGCCAACCCATCTCATTCCTCGAGTTTTCTTGGTTTATTTACTTCTTCTTTACCTCTTTTACTCCCATGGGCTTTTACTAAATCCTTTGGGATTCTCATTAATTACCATATCTTTACCTCTTATTACTTTTCGGGCTTATTGGCCTTTAAGCCAACCCGATGAATTTACTAACTCATTTCTTAGGCTTCCCTGGCCCATTTACTTCTTCTTTACCTCTTATTGTTCTCATGGATTCACTACTTCATTGCTTGGGTTTCCTCGGCCATTTATTTCCTCTTTACCTCTTATTATTCTTGTGGGCTTGCTAACCATTATTCCCGCCATTATGCCTTGTTGGGCTTGCTTTACTATTTTCTTTTCCCATTTTCTTCTCCCATTTTCTTCATATTGTTGCGCTTCTTCTACTATTGGGCCCTTTGTCAAAAAGTGGGTATCAACAAGTAGTTAGTAGTATTAGTTAATGAATGTTACCGCTAAAAGTAGAGCTTAGTAGTTAGTAGTTAGTGTTGCTTACTTACTAATGTAGTCCGTGTAGACACTAGACACTAGATGCTTTAGGCCCTATTTGGTTCTCACATCACTCATATCTCTCTTTTCATATCTCAATTTTCATTACACAAAACACATTTTCATATCTCATATTCTCTACTTTTTTTTTTCTTAACTCATTCAATAACGTGTTTGGCTCAAATATTTGAGTTTCGTTTTCAACTTAAAACCCAACTTTAACTCAAAAATTGTGGAGCCCACATGCCTGTCTGTTTAGAACGATAACAAGACAACCCGCGAAAATTTTCTCTTGGCACCCTCTTCTCTCATTTTTCTCTGAGACTTCTTCTTTCATTTCTCTCTACCCCATGCATCAGAAGAAAGAAGCTAACCCAAACCCACGAACCCAGCTCATAAACATAGAGATTTTAGGCAACAAAAACAATCCTAACCCAAACACAAATGAAGGATAAAAACAACAAACATAAACCCACAAATAGCCAAATCAAAACACACGGATACAAATCTCATAAACATACATACATAAACCCGCAAATACCCAAATCAAAGTTTCATTTTATAAATCCTCAAATCTAAATCAACCAAATCCCGAAGCCCATAAACGACCAACAATAGGGAGAGGGATTTTCGGCCATAGGTAAAGAAAAAACAAGAAAAAAAGAAAAGAAATAGAGATAGTGGAGAGAGGAACTTGAAGGCTTCAACCTTGAGGTTTTGATTTAGAGAGGATGAGGAGAGGGACGGGTTAGAAGAAGTTAGGCGAGGAAGAAAGAGAGCAGTTGGCGTGAAGAGAAGAAGAAAGAAAGAAAGAGCGAATCAGGGCTTGAAGAGAAGAAAGAAAGAAAGAAAAAGAAAAGAAAAGAAGAAACAGATAAGCAAACGTGAAGAGAAGAAGAAAGAAAGAACGAATAAGAACAAAAAAAGAAAAGAAATAGAGTTGGTGATTAGACAAGACATTAAGTGCCGGTTTGGATCCAGTTTGAAAGTCAAGTTTGCGTTTTGCGTTTTGCGATTTACTTTTTTTTTTTTTTTTTTTTTTTTTTTTTTTTTTTTCACCATTTCTGCTTTAGGGGGACAAGAGTACTGTTCACGTACTATTAAGCACTGTTTATACACTATTTGGCATCACATTTACGGTTAAAAAATATTAAAAATGGATCTCACGATACTATTCACACATTTAAAAATAATTTTGCTACAAAGTGTTTTCGGTTTTTTCGATTTTCGAGTTTCAATTTTCGGAAACAATAAGTTCAATCCAAACGGACCCTAAGCAATGAGTCCCATTTAGAGAATGAAATTACAATATTGCCACAAAACTCATATTTCACTTGTTTCCGAATTTGTTCGCTCATATCTCAAAAAATCGAGATATTTTAACTGCGTTAAGTGTTTGATAAATCATCCGAACAAACTTTGTATCCGCGGGGCCACCGATTTTGGGTTATGAGTTATAATAAAACTGAGATATGTTAACTCAGTATACCAAAATCCAAACAAGACCTTAGGCTTTGCTTTTCTTTTGTATTTTTTTTTCCCATTAATTTAATCCTTTATTTTTATTTTTAATAACTAGGGGGCACAACACACAAGTTGATTGTGCATTTGATGATAATGTTATGCACCTAGAAGCAATCTAGCACACATATGGTATTTAAATATTTTTTAGGGAAAAAAAAATGTTAAAAAACGGGCAGGCCGCAGGACAGGTTGTGTTGGCCTGCAAAAAAAAGGGGCAGATTGTGGGTTGGCCCATACTTAATTCAGGCCCAAAAAATCAGGTTTGGGCCAAGCCGAGACGGATAGGTTCAGGCCGGGCTAACAAATTTCAACTTGTTTTGCCATGTCTTACTCAAAATTGGTGAAAAATAAAATGTCACCCTCACATGGCCCATTTGATATACACACACGTAGTCTAGAGTGAAAAGCATGGTAGATAGCTAGACAAGACCTCAAGGGTAAATAGTCCACTTTATGCTCATCTATCCCATCCTGAAGTTTATGATACATCAAAAATTGGAAAAGAAAGCTTCAATTTTCTCTATGAACGCGCCTTCAGCAATGATTTTGAAACTTCAGTTGTAAGTGTCCTGAACTACTTCAAAGAATGGGGAAAAATGCATAATTTCAAAAGCTTTTGTTTCTATACACATTTCTGTCCTGCAAAGTGGAGAAATAAATTATAAACATAGATAAAAGCAACACAAGCCTTTCTAAACCTCAGGTAAGCTAGCACCGTTTTTTAGTAATCTAATTCCTGTATCTGATGAGGGCTTATGGAAGCAAATACTGCCGCAAATTTTTGGTTCTCTTTTTGTTCTTCAGTTTACGGAATGCACACGACTCAATCTGCCTAATTCTCTCTCTACTTACACCCATAGACTCCCTATCTCTTGCAACGTCTTCATCCTTCCGTCATCCATTCCAAACCTCCATCTGATGACCTGCTTCTCTCTTGGATTAAGACTGTCTAGTACTTTTTCCAGGTCCTGCTTCATGAACTGCTTTAACAGCAGTTCTTCTGCTGTCTCTGCTTCAGGGTCTGATATTATTTCCTGGGGCGAAAGGCATATGAACCCATTAGAAAACTAAAAATATGTGATGCAATTTCTTAGCAAAATATATGCAAAAATCTAGAAGGCGACAAAATTTTGGACAAAAGGTGCTGGCCTAAGGGTGAAGGGGAGGAAGAATAGGACAGACCGAAGGTTTAAGATTCTGGTTGATGCCAATCTTCTGATCCAGAGATCTAGGAGCTTTTGGAGTCAGTAATACAGATGTAAGCCTCTTCATTGTCAGCCCTGTTGCCTCTGCAACTTCTGTATCATCAGGATATCTTCCATTTTCACTATACAATTGTTTTCTAGCCTCCTTCACTCTGTATGTTGCTTCCACCATGTGAAACTGTTTATACAAAAATAACAATTGAAAGAATGCAAATATTATGCTCACACATCTAAAACTAACACTATTAGTTTGTAAAAGTAAGAATAATTGAAACATGAAAGGAAATCTCACAGGTAACCGAATTGTCCTGGACTGATCAGAAAGAGACTTCCGAACTGACTGTTTAATCCACCAGTGAGCATAGGTTGAGAACTTAAAACCCTTTGAAGCATCAAACTTCTCTGCACCTCTTACAAGACCTCGACATCCTTCCTGCAAGTCAATGAGCGAGATTTGACTGTTAAAATTTAAAAGCATCAAGGCTGGCAGATTATACAAAATATTCATATTTTTTCCTTTATGAGGATTTTTACATTAGATTATGCAATTAATTCCTTTGGCTGCATATAAAAGAAAGAAAAATACCTGAACAAGATCTTGGAGATTCATCCCAACTCCTGATAATTTTTGCAATTGATATAACAAGCCGTATGTTGCTTTTAATCATTCTGTCTTTGCATTGAATACCATAGTTTAAGCGCTCCCTCAGGGTTTTTGAATCAACTCCTGCAGCTGCGGCCCATTGTGCAAAGGTGGGCTGACCACCACATCGCTCAGTAAGCTCCTCTTGGAGCTTTTCCAGTTTCAGCATGTCCTACATTATATAGGGGTGGCAGAGACATCAGAAGAGAATCAGAAATCAAGGAAATGAAGTGGGAAAAATATCCAAAATTCAGGACAAACATCCAAACGATATTGCTTTGTTGGTTGCTTTTAAATGTATTGGAAATAAGATGAAATGGGAACTCAATTAGTATGCTTTCAAGTTTTACTTCTAGTTGTATAACATTGCCAACACTATATTTTTCAATAAAAATTTTAAGCCTGCACTCTTCAGATCACTTCATATGACCCTGTTTCTAGTAACAATCATTTGAATAGATACCAATCAAAATAAGGGTGGATCTTTTATAGATAAGGGTGAAACATATATCCTGAGCTGAAAAGTAATTCTCAAACTCCTTGGAATCACACCTGTATTCCTTCAGACAACTCTAGTTCTTCGGTTGCAGTAAGAAGCTTAGAACTGCTGGTTGTTGCTCTCAAGTAACGCAATGGATCATAATAGTCTACATCTTGTAAAGAAGCACGCTTTTTCCGGCTGGTAGAACCAGGCTTCACAGACACAACATTGGCAGCAGCCTTATCTGCCGCTCTGGCTCTTCTAGCCTTTCGTTCTGTTTGGCGTCTAGATCTTACAGCTTTACTCTTGGATAGTTGCTCTTGCAGAGCTTCAAGTTCTTCATGGGTTGGCTCCACATCATCAGACTCTTCTGCAACATATTGCTCAGAATGGTCTCCCAAAACTCCAGCTTCAGCTTCCACCAGATCTACTGTACCAGCTCGATCAGTTTTCATGAGCTGAACCCATTTGAAATGTAAAGCATCAGCTTCAGGAGAAATCGGCAACACACTATCTGCTTTTGCAGAGTTACTATTTTTAACTATTAGGGCCGCATCCTTTGCAACCTTGAGAGCTGCTTTTGCAAGAGTAACAGCTTCAGCGGCAGCAGCAGCTATCACAGCCTCTTCACTTGTAAGAAGCGTTTCTGTTGCTAATGTTGCTTCAAATTTCACCTGAAGATAAAACAACAAAGCTACATGATATATGTAGTGACTATTTTGAAAGTGTTGTTTAAAATTTCTATCAGAATCAGATTAGTTAATTTTTGAGTTCAAGATTAACTACAGAAGGATGCTAGTTAATGGGCAACTAAAAATTATATCAAAATGGTAAGAAAATCTAGCCACATAGCAATGAATGAAATTCATTCTAAACAAGTGTTTTGGGAACAGTATTTCTCCAAAACCAGGCTGAGAGATGGTGGGCTATTTGCTACAAATACCATTACAATATGACTGAAAAATGTCAACTTGGTTAAAGGCTAAGACCAAATGCACATCTTAAAACCAAAAACAAAATATGCACCAATGTTTGAACAACTGCATTTCAAAATCATCATCATATATAAGAAGTAACTCATGTAAGTTTATACCCAGATAAAGTAAAATTAAATATAAAAATATTCTTTCAATGTGCAATCCAGAAAATTTCCAACATAGTCCAAATTCCCAATCTTCAATAATAACTTATACCAAAATGAACAACTCTGACCTCTGCAGGTGGACGGGTTGCCCCGTGTATGTCCATGGTCTGTTTTCAGTGACTGAGTCAGAATTAGTTTCTAAAGAAGGTAATCTCAGCTTCTCCATATTAAGTAATGTAGTAGTTCCTGTGGATGTTGAAGGTGCTGCAGTGGATAAAATACATTTTGCTCCCGAAAAAATAGGCTCTCTAGTTTTTGCTGCATGTTCCAACCAATTGATCATGACCAAAATAATGACAATAAGATCTATGACTCAATATGCCAGCTAAAAACATCAGAAGCCAATAAAACCTTTGCTGTATTCTGTCCAGTAAGTCTGACCCTTTGCCAACAGCTTTAAGACATTTTATGCTATTAAATATGATTGATGAATATAAAGAATTACATTTAAACGCAACTCAGCAAACTATGTTGAAGAATCTTGAAGGAAAATCATTTAACAGAAAGCCTACATGATATAGAGGCTATATTCCAAATCAATATGTTTGAGAACAGAAACATTGGGCACTCAAATTTTTTTTTAAAAAAAAAGGTACTGTACATATTTATATATCTCTTATTCCCAGCTAAAACTGAAAGCATAATATAATTGAGGGTTGAACCCAGATCAAACTTTGTAAACGGTACATGGCCCATCAAGCTAGATATTGGGAAGCAAAGGAGCTAGATAACTAGGATAAGGAACTTTACAGAAAGTCCACTACTTGATATAGACACAATTTATTTAATAACTACTCCTGGTAATGCACTGTGCTTTTGAATCATTGATAAAGAGCAGTTGACTGTAATTACAAACAAGATTGCTGGCATCTATGTAGTTATCCAAAGTGAGAGAATAGATTGACAATATGAGAAATAATAAGGTAATCGCCTTAGCAACAGTAGACTAGCCACCAAATGCTATTTTGCTGGATGCTCGCTTCTGTCAGTATAGTGATAGATCAATTATTTTCAAGTGTAATAAATATATTTTATAAAGATTAAAACATTTTTTTATAAAATATTATCTGGTATTGTTAACCATCTTAACTATTTGTTTATAACAAATTGTCATACTTCAATATGGTTTAGCTCAATAGTAACATTGTACAACTTACTTAGTACAGCTTTGCACAACTTACTAAAATCTTCAGTTACAAAAGTAATAATACATATAATAAGTTCACAGGCCATCCCAAAAAGTTGTATTAAGGGGGAAAAAAAAACTAAGGGACCGTTTGGATTAAGGGAGAAAGAAGGGGGAGTGGAGGGTAAAGCCAAATCTACTCTACTCCCCCTCCCTCCCCCTCAATCCAAACGGACCATTAAGGAAAAAGAAAAAAGAAAGGGACAACATAGGGTAAAGCCCTAGAGCACAAGATCACCAACAACAACAACAAAAGGGAGGAAGAGAAGAAAATAACTGTTGTGAGTCTCTTTTTGTTTCCATCAAGAGATGCCAATTCATAAATTCAGATGCTGGATCTAATGAGGAAGACGTCCCTTTCTCTTTTCATTTTTAAAATTCCAATTAAAATTATGGTTAAAATATTAGTGGATGACACTACAATGCAGGATATGAATTCTGTCAGAACTATGCTCCAGAAAATTGTTATCAAATGGAATTGAACTTGTGAAAACATTTGGTTCTACTTACAAAGCTTAAAACATATCACACTTATTTATGCATTTGCACAAACTTGCCGAATGAGTTCCTCAGTCCACCAAAGCAAAATATATCTGTCCTGAGGACCAAGTCAATCTAGCAATAACTTGCTTTGATTAATTTTTTTTTTCTCATTCATGAAAAATCAACCCACATTATCAAATGCCCATAGGATGAAAGGTAATATACTTAGAAGAAATGATGACTAAAATATCATTATATTAGATTTATTGTTGTTTGACATGAACTGCCTAAGAACTATGCTCCTACTCAAATGGATTCAAACTAGTATACAAGTTAGTTTCTAATGCATTTTGTTTCACATATAAAACTTAATGTAAAAGGTAACAATTCAGGCATTCCCACAAGATTACCCAATGAGAGCCTATTGGCAACAAAGTCAAAATGGGTATCTCATGAGGTGAAACAAATCCCATTTGTGAAATTCCCAGAAACCCAATAACAGACTTCCATAAGCAAAGCGAGAAACAACATCAGTTTTGAGCTACTTAACAAATAAACAGATATAAATACAATCCACACTAATGCTAATACATTAAAATAAGCAGAATTGGCAAGAGTGAAAAACACATTATAATGGATGAGAGAGAAAAACTCACTGGCTTGAGAGTGAGAGTGAGAGTGAGAGTGAGTGGTAGTAACAGTGTAAGAGTGTAGATTTCTGAATTGGGTAGAGAAGGGGTCTGGATAGCACTTGAACTGTGGCAGCAAACAAGACATCCTAGTATTTGTTGTTGTAGTTTTTGATTATGATGTTGGTTTTTTCTGTTATTCAAAATTTGAAAGAAAAATCTGTTCCCACATAGATGGATGAGAGAGAGAAAGAGAGAGCATTTTTAGTGGCACAGGAGAGGAGAGGAGAGGAGAGGAGAAGAGGAACAGGAGAGAAGAGAAGAGTTGTGTTGGAAATTTGATGTTTTGACGATAAAAGAACGGATAAGGAGGTGGGGGGGATGTCTCATGTCTGCCTGAGGACTAGGAGTGAGTGAGGAAGAGAGAGAAAGTCTAATGTCTAGCTTAGCCAGGCCAGCCCACGTTTTTACGAGCCAGCCCATTTTACCATTTCCTTTCAATTTTGGACCTTTTGAGCAACACTAATGACTTGTGAGTTGTAAATAAAAATTATAAAATAAAAAAAAAAAAAAGCCAAATACAATTATTCTTTAAAAAAAAAAATATTGTTTTGCATTGTGGACTTTTTTTTTTTTTTTTTTTGAGAAAAAGTTTTGCATCATAGACTTGTCACTGAGTTTGGGATTCAATTTAGTAATTGAAAACACATTGAAAATAATATTGTGTGATTGTGGATTTTTAAAATGGGCTTGACATTGGGGTTCATGAAAAAGAATCATCCATATTTAAAATGAATTTATTTCATAATTTATATTAAATCTTACAAATTCAAAGGTGTAGCCAACATCTAATTTAAAAATTTAACTGTTGTGACATTCTGTATAATGTTAGATCTTATTCTAGTATTTTTACTTTTGATCACAAATGAAAAGTAACAATTTACAACTTCACATCTCCACCACCCAAGTTTCAGACCTTATTGATAACTCTAATAAGATTTTGGATGTGTGGACATGGGACCCACCTTCACAATATTTTTTTAATTATGACTCGTTTGATACGTAGGAATGGAATTGTGTTGTTTGATTGTATTTATTCTTTAAAAATGAAAAGTAACTATTGTTCAATGTCATTTCTATTTCCACATGTCACATGACATAGGTTCATTGGACAGACCATATCGCATCATTAATAAGCACAAAAGACTTAGGGTTGTGCACTAAATATGTTGTAGGCTCAAAGAAGGCCCAAAAAAGAACCTTAAGCCTACATGAGACGATCCTCTATTCAAGAAAGATTCATAAATTTTTCTCAAAATATTGGACCCAAAAAAAAACTTTTAAGCCTACACAAGATGATCCTTTATCCAAGAAAGATTCATATTTTTTTCTCAAAAATATTGAGCCCAAAATTCTCCATGATATAGATCGGACTTAACAACCCAAATGCCATCATGATACCATTTGGGCATAAAAAGCCCTAATCTTTTTCTACATTAAATTGGGCTTAAACCCAAAAAGTCTATAATGTCACAAGATGTGTCCAAAAAGCTCAAATTTCCTTATCTTATGGACTAGGCTTAAAGTTCATTATGTCCTTTGATTAAGATCTAAAAATTTCTCACATAAAATGGAGACCTAAAAATTAAGTGATCATAAGATAGGCTATTTTAGGCATTGAACTTGAGGGGTATTATAATCGGTAGTTCCAAAATGAGATGGATGGAAAGGGTATGGAACAAAAAGAGAGTAAGGAAGAGGAAAAAAAAAAGGAGGAAAATGGATCAAAAGCTCGAAATTTCTCTATCTTATGGATCAAGCTTAAAGCTCATTTTGTCATTTGATTAAGACCTAAAAGTTTTTCTCAAACTCAAGACTTGAAAAATTAAGCAATCCATCCATGAGATAGGCTATTTTAGGCATTGAACTTGAGGGGTATTAGAACTCGATGGTTCCTAAAGGAATGGATGGAAAGAGTGTTGAGGGTTCTTTTTACGTTTCTTGTACCTTAGACATGTGTCTTAATGTTATTGGACAACGCTTAGTCTAGCCTTTTTCTAAGAAGGAAGTTGGGCCTGGCATTCCACAGAATGGGCTCCAAAATACCATTCTCATTGCTAGTTTGTGCGCAAACATTGAATTCAAAGTCCAAGGGAAGATGCTACAAAGTGCACTTATCCTTTGTTTCTACCGCAGAAGGAACTTTTCTCTAGTTTTTGCCATAGGACTAACTTTTCATTGTGCAATAAAACATTCATTTGCACAATAAAGCTTTATGCTACGCAATAAAGCTTTTTCCTATGCACTAAAGCGTTAACTGCTGCGTGAAAAAACCTTCTATCGTGTAGTAAAACTTTCTGCACTTTTCTGCAACGTGAATGACTACTCTTCATTTTTTACTGCAGAAATACTTTTCTACTTCTTGCACATAAACAAATCTAAAACCGAAAGAAAATACTCATCAAGCAAACGTTAGTTTACATGGCCTAGCATATTCTTAAATATAAACACACATATATTCGTAAATACACTTATACATATACACACATACATATATAAAATATATTTTACTGAACATGAGATAAAAGGTATATGTATATATACTTATGCCAGGATAATGATTAGTTCGTGTCAAAAGTAAAACACGTAATAACAAAGAAATAAGAAAGCTTCAACAAAAAAAGTTTAGCTAGTATAATAGCTAACAAGGTAAGTATAATAACAAGGTGTTACAACGTAATAACTAGTACAACAAATAAAGATACCACAATAGACAATTGATGCAGCAAATGTGATAAAAAAACATGCTACAAGAGAACGACTAAATACATCGGATATATGTTCTAACGAGTGAAATCAAATATATTTGCAATCGAAATAAAGTATTGAATCTTCTCATAGAATAAGTAAACCAAGAAAGAACCCAAACCCCAACTTGAACAATCTTGTCATAGATTTTTGCCATCAAAGTTGTGCATTTTGGAGAATAGGCCTAAATGATTACTAGCTATTACTTTTAGGGAACTTTAAAGAGTGAGTTTGCTAAGAGAGAGGGAAAAGATGGTCTATTGATGCATGCTCCTATTTCTGCCGTGTTTTCTCTCTTCTTTTTACCACTTTCTTTCTTTCTCTTTGTTATTTTTACTCTTAGTTGCTGACTACTATCTTGCCATGGATTGTTTTTCTCCCTTGGGTCTTTTCCCTTTTGGATCCCCCTCTCCTTAGGTGCCTTCTCTCTAAGTGCCTCCTAGGTGTTTACTGCTCTCTTTTACCATGGGTTCCTCCTTTTCATTTATTACTACCTCCTATTTTTATAGTGAGCTAATTCAATAGAATTTCTCCATTTTACCCCTAGGGTTTCACCAACTGTTTTTGGTTTGTTGTGGGCATTCCTTCAGGAATACCCACCAACCCATTGGTTGCCAGCCATTACCACTACTTAATACGTTCTCACTCCACCACTACTCATTTCATGACAAAATTCTATTTTGCTTGTTCTTGCTGTATACCTCCACCTCCGAGTTCAAATAGATAAGGATTGGACTACCTTACCACCTACGTCTATGGCATACATCAAATGGTCCTAGCCATCTACTACCTATTTTGGATAAGATACCATCCCAGTAGGGTATATTCCCAAAAGAAGTCACGGACTCATGGCTAGAAACTAAATATAGACCCCTTTCCCTCCCACCACCAAATCACACCCTCTGAATCCCCTTGACCGTGGACCCACCTCCCTTGTATTGGCTAGGTACAAGTTGGTGGTGCTCTGGCCCTTGTGTGCTTGCTCCACTATTTTCTACTTTTGTCTTATTTTGTTCCCATGCTTTGTTTCGCCGTGAGAGAATAGCATTGTTCTGTTCATTTGTGTGTCCTTGTCTTATTTCTTCATGCGTTTCCTATTGTGTTTGTCATTTCCTTTGGTTTGGATTTTCTTTCCTTAATGCAATTTCTGCTGCTGACACTTTCTCCTGTTCATTGTGTTTCTTCACATTAGTTTTCACACATATTATTTTATACAAAAGGATTTGGGCCTTTGTAGGCAAAATAATGTTGACTGGATCAAAAGGGTTTTGGGCCCAATTTGCCTTGATTTGTCGAAGCCATTCTTCCGAAGAACTGTATTTTGCGGTAGATCTATATTCTGCTGTAGATTTGCATTCTACTGTAGATCGCTTTCTCTTGCATTTCTTTCTTTGGACCTTTCTTGCTCTTTGGTCTTCTTGGTGGGCCTTTAGGCTTTGCTTTTCATTGGGCTTTCCTTCGTATGGGCTTTTGAGTCTTGCTTCTTATTGGGCTTTCTTCCTCATGGGTTTTTAGGTACGAATTTGCAAAAATGGGCATCAACAAAGGGTATGGAACAAAAAGAGAGTAAGGAAGAGAATAAAAAAGGAGGAAAATGGAAAAAAAAAAAAAAAAAAAAAAAAAAGGAGTGAGGAAGAGGACCGGTTGCTAGGTCCTTTGCAAGTAATTAAATCCTATAGTTTCAATCTAAGACTAATTTACAAATTGCACCCTTAAAGTTTGGGGTAAATTTGATTTTGACCCATATCATTAAATACCACTTGTAAAAAGGCTCTTTATGTTTATGTCCAGTCTTGGCTTGGCATGCTAAGAGCATTGATGACTATGTAGCTTGGATAGAGAAAAGTCCTACCATGATTGAGTCGACTTTGATTTAAGATGTAATGTTTTTATCTTTTTCTTAATAAAGTTACGAGCTTCTCATAAATATAAAAAAAAATCTTGTCACATGTGCTAGTTGGTCCAATTAAATCATGCCACGTCAATTTTATTATTACATGTAATTAAATAACCTAAAAATTTTCAAAATTACAATAATTATCTAAAATCTAATAAGATATTTACCAATCAACCAAAAAGTAACTTTATTAAGATAAAGATAAATTCAAAACATTTTGAGCAAAAGCCGATTCAATGATTCCCCGATTTTCATCTACCCAACTTTCATAATTATCAATCCCCTTGACATTTCAATTTAAAATATGTGCAAGTTTGTTATCCTCCCGCTTAGCATGTGAAACTTGCATGGAGTGAAAAGCTTGTAATCTATGACAAATACTAGAGATTATGTTGCTAATAGACACTTGTGGACAGCTCAATCCTCTAACCGCATTGGAGACTAGCACTGAGACACATTTGAAGTGTGCATCCCTAATGTCCACATTACAATTTCAATGGTAAATTTAGATTAGAATCAATAATAATCAACCACATAAGACTGAGATTCATTGTAAATTAGTGTAGACCTAACATTTCGCTAACTTTATTGTCTATTTGGAACAGTTTATTTAGTTGAAATTGAAAATTTTTTTCTGAAAGTGTAGAAAAATGTTAAAAAATAAGCAGTATAGTACAGTGGGACTCATGAATAGTATCAAAAAGTGCAGTGGGACCCATGAATAGTAGCAAAAATAAGTTAAAAGTGGAAATAAGGAAAAAAATTCAGCTCATCCCAAACGTGTGAGTTCGTTTGGGAACAACTTATTTAGTTGAAATTGAAAACTTTTTCTTTGAAAGTCTTGTAGATAAAACTAAAAAGTAGTCAAATAGTATAGTGGAATATATGAGTAATATCAAAAAGTGCAATTGGATCCATGAATAATAGCAAAAATAAACTAAATAGTAAAAAAAAAACTGATTTTTTAAGCTAATGCCAAACGTACTCTTAATACTTAAAAGTTGAATTTTTTTTTTTTTTTTTTTTTTTTTTTACTATAAAAGCCAAACAATTTTTAGTTAACAACGTTTCCAAACCATTTAGGAAAGTAATAACTCGAGTCCGATAGACTTGATTTTACTGTAGCAAATCGAGTTTAAGAGACTTGATTTACGTGTGTTGGCAAAGCCGAGGTGGACTAAAAGATCCATGTGGAACTCAAGTCTTTAAGACTCGATTTCCTATTCAACAAAAAAAGAACTACCTCTGACACCAACGCCAACAGCCTAGATCAAAACTTGAAAACCTCAACAACGACATTGTTTGAGGCCATAAACTCAAACGCCACTCCTCCTCCTGAATTCAATGACCTAAGCTCAACAAGTGGAGGAAAACGAAATAGTGTTACAACTACGCAAAAGCGACGAGCTATGAAGGGTACAGAAGAGTGGGAATTTGGTGTTTTGTGGAGGAGAGGCACAAGTGTACAATTTCGAAATGTCGATGAGAGCCTCGGCGAAGTTGCTTAAGAGAGGTACGGTTGGGACAACGTACAAGGTTGTGCTCGATAACCGATTGATTTTAACAGTGAAGAGAATGGACGTGAATAAGACTGCGATTACGAGTAGCCAAGTTTTCGACCACCATATGGCCGCCGTGGGTAGGCTACGCCACCCAAATTTGGTTCCAATCAGAGCTTACTTTTAGGCCAAGGGAGAGAGGCTGGTGATCTATGACTGTCTTGGGTTTTTGGGGGCTTGGAAGAAGGGATTGGGAAGACCAAAAAAAAAAAAAAAAAAAAAAAAAAAAAAAAAAAAAAAAAAAACGAAGGAAGAAGATGGTGAACAGGAAATCGAGTCTTACTCGATTTCTACGTAGATCTTTTTAATCCGCCTCGGCTTTGCCGATTACACGTAAATGGAGTCTCTTAAACTTGATTTGCTATATTGAAATCGAATCTCAAAGACTCGAGTTGTTAGTTTCCTAAATAGTTTAAAAATGTTGCTAGCTAACAAAATTGTTTGGCTTTTATAGTTATTTAAAAAAAAAAAAAAAAAACCTTTTTTAGTTTTTACCTATAAAAATAATCTTTTCCTTCCTTCAAAAAAGAAAAAAGGGAAAGAAAAAGGGCCGTTACCATTCAACGACAAGGTGTTTTTGCCGTTTTAGTGCTTGAATCCACCCCTTCTCGGCCTCAGGCGTGTTGAAAACTAGACTCAAATAGGCGGTGTTACAGAGTACAGAGTACAAACACAAGAGGAGGAAAAAAGAAGAAAAACCCTCGTCTATTTCCTCTACTTCAGGACCTGTCAGTGAGACTCTACTGAGACAGTAAGTGAGAATGGCGTCTTCTGGAATTAGGGCATTGAGAGGTTGCAGAGCACTCTTATCCCCAGCCAAGTCCTCTGCTTCTTCTGCTTCTGCTGCTGAGGTTATCAAGACCACCACCTCAAAGCAGCCAAAGCCAAAGGCAACAGCGAAGCCAAAACCAACAAAGACAGCAAAGGCGACTCCTTCTACATCTACAACAGTGCCCAAAAGAGCCTCTGGGATACAGAAAGTGGGTCCAATCTCTCCACAACTCCAGACCTTCCTGGGTGCTCCTGAGGCCTCTCGTTCCGACGCCGTCAAGCAAATCTGGTCCTACATCAAGCTCCACAATCTCCAGGTCCATTTCCCCTTCTTTTTTTTGTTTTTTACTCTTCTTGTTTTATGGGTTGCAATTTTTTTTTTCCAAGAATGCTGCATGGGCATAAACTGTTTAGCCCATCACGGGTTAGTACCGCTGGATTAGAGGTGAAAGTGGGTTGCATTGTAACAATGAATATTGAAAGTAATGACCTTTTTGTATTATATTATATTATATATGAATGGATGTTCTTCTCAAAAAAAAAAGGAAAAAAGAAAGAAAGAATGGGAGTAAGATGAACAAGATTGGTACTTGCTACCTTAGCATAAATTGCTTAGCGCAGTGAATGCTGTTGATTACCCAGCAGCTGGTTCTGATAGGTTTGGGTCAGTTGCTTTTAGGTTTTTAATGGTTAGAGGCGAGTCTAAAGGGCTCTTCTTAAGAATGTAAGGCAAAAGAAGCCAAACTGAAACTGAAATGCCCTAATAGCATATAGAGGATTGACAATGAAAGTGGACCCGAGGGCTAGATTGGTAGTCCATTTAGGTTTTACTTTGGTTTTATTTGAGTTTTGTTGTTTAGTTTGGACTCACTTGTAAAAGCTCAAGGACAAGGAGTCCAACTCTTATTAGGGTTTCAAGAAGTCAGAGTTTCCACTAGAAATAGGTTACTGGTCTCATTTTAGGGTTTCAACAAAGTTGAAACTTTGCAACCATACATTAATTTGTCACCTTTTTGATAAATTTGATAATTACAAGTTGGGAGGGGGAATTTGAACCTAGTTTTCTTTGTTGGAAACTCCAAAAGATGCCAGTTGAGCTACACAGCTCTTGGCCACATTGATTTGTCACCTTTAAAACCCTAAATTGCAATAATTCAAAACTCTAAACCACCCATCTGTCAAATAGGCCCTAATAATCAACAAACAACTAGCTACTGTTCATGGGTTACTCTTTACAGTTGTGGAACAGCGATCCAAACCTTAGGTTTCTATTATTCCTTATTATTTTCCAGCCGTTTCTCCACACCAAAGCCTAATACTGATTCTTCAAAATCATAGCTGTCCAGAACTGCCAGACCTGATTTGACTTCATTTCCCTTTGTCAAATGTCAATATAGAGCAGTAATGTTTGGGCCAATGCTAATAAGGCCTCTGGCCTTGATAGTTTCACTTTTTTGCCCCCTTCATATTTATTTTTGTAAGGTCACAAGTCTATATGGAATTCTAAAGATAGGATATGTTGAGAATATACATTGGATTTTATTGATCTAGTTTATTAGTCAATATACCAACACTAGGCACTTATCCTTGTGAAATATTGACTATTTAACCAGAGGAATCTCATGTATCACTGGTGTTTCTAGTTTTTTATATTTATATTTTTTTATTGTTAATATGATACTTTGAGTTATTTTTGAAATTAATGCTTCAGTTGCAGGTCACTTGTTTAGATAAGCTGCGATTGTGTGTGAATGGTGTAATTTGAGGATTCTTGTCTCATGATAAACAGAATATAGGAATGTAGGATCTGTCATGGATTAGGGAATGCAATTCATTGCCAATTGAATTGGTGGTCTTATGTCCATATAATCCAGAGTTATAGTTTATTCTGCATTGGGACCCCTCTGCAGTTAAATATTTGTTTGCTAGTTGCCACTCCTTGAGGATGTTAGACCTTTTCTTCACTCTTTTCCCCTGTAACATAGGCTTCACCCTGAGAAACGCACACTCAAAAAAATAGAAGGAATTAAAATATATAAAACTCAAATTCTTTGGTAATACTTAATGTGCTTCTTAGTCAGTAAATGGACGGCTTCCTCCCTTCCTGGATATGCTGCTGTTTTCTGTGAAAACTTAAATGCCTGCTATTACTGTTCATGGATTAATTAGTTTTGTCTTTAAAGTTGCCAGATTGGGGTTTGGTATATATGTAATAAAATAAAATTGTTTCTCTACCTTCCCCAGTCCAGATTAGAATGAACTAGTTCTTTTCTCCCGAAGTTGTCTTTGATAATTACTGGTACTCTTGTAACTGGAACATGTAGATGCCTTTATTATAGGGAACCTGTTTTGTGTTGCATACATTGTAGTTGTTACTGCCTTATCTACTTCTAATGTGACAGGGTAGACCTTGATGCCTTCATCTTTTGTTGCTTTGGATTTTGACAATGTTTTTGATGAAATATGTGCGTGCCTTTTGACTGCAGAATCCGGCAGATAAGAGGGAGATCTATTGTGATGAGAAGCTCAAGGGCTTATTTGATGGAAAGGATAAGGTTGGGTTCCTGGAAATTGGAAAATTGCTGTTCCGCCACTTTATTAAGACCGAGTAACTGCTGACTCAGGATTGATGCTCCCACCCTTTACAGAGCAATCTCTTGTGACGTTTCTCGTTAATCCTTTCGAATGTTATTATGTTTCTTTAACTTATGTTTAAGAGTGAACTCTCTGGGCTGGGTTTGCAACTAAAAAAAGTGTTTAGCTGGACATGTTGTAAAAAGCATTTAGGAAAATTTATCAGATGGTATTTATGCAGCTCTCTGATATCAAGTTTACTGTTATTTGTGCTAAGTGTTACCTTATATTACCAGCAGGTTGTTCAAACCTTTGGTGGCTTGGATTATGGAGAATTATCTGGATGTATTTAAGCTTTTTTTTTTTTTTTTTTTTTTTTTTTTTTGCATATGCTCCTGTTCATATGGTTCACATTGAGCTCATACTATTGGGCACCACCTCACTTGCATTACTTCCGAATTCTGATGATGCTATCTGTCCTTTTTGTTTTTGTTTTATTGCTCCCCTCTTTTTTTCCACATACCAAGACAAGACAGGAGGAAGCCAAGATTTTACTTATTTGAGTTATGCAATACAAATCCACAAAAATGGTTGCCATATTGTGGTGATCAAATTTTCTTAGATCCATTAAAGTTCCATGTTGTCCAACTTTCTATAGGAGTACATCTTAATCGGCGCCTTGTATTCTTTCAAAGTGATTTCCTGCTAGTAAATATTTTCTGGATTGCAGTTTATCATTTAATTGTCTTTGGATCTGTTACCATGGCAAGTATGAGTATTGCTTGCTCTTAACAATTTCAATAACAATTAACAAGAGGGTGAGAATGGCCTAGGAAATTCATTCCTAGTTCAAATTTCTGAACTCATGACTCAGCTAGATCCAAACCTGACAATGTGATCTCTGACAAATCAATGGAATTAATTATAGCTGAGTAGCTGACTGCGAAACAAAAGTGAAAACGTGGTTATGCCTTTTCATTTATCAGGGGAGAAGAGTTAACCACAGTATTCTACCATAACTCTCTTGGAAGAACCTGCCATAAGGTTCATTCTAAACATTGTAAATAAGCTAAACAAACCTTTACAATTACAGCTGCATCATATGACTAAACATTGTAAATAGTTGGATCCATGGTGTATGCAAGTTTCATTGATTTATTTAGATTAAAATTCAGTTGCTATTTTTATGAAGTTACTTAATCTGAACTCAAATGCAGATTCTGATGTTCATAATCAGATTTAAAATCTGGTTTTGCAGGATTTGTAGTACCAAATTCAACTGTGGACAACATTCACGAGAGGAAAAAATGGTGTGGGGGGGGAAAAAGATTTGATGCTTTTGTGCTAATAAAAATTAGCTGGTTGTAGATGAGCAGTAAGTGCAAGGATTTGATTGTGAGATGCAGGACGAGTTTGTCCAATTGGCTTTCAACGTGAGATTAATCAAAGAAGGGGAAAAGGTGTTTTGAGTGTACATTAATTACATAAATAGTAAGATCACAAAATGTTAAGCGCATTTCTGCTTACCGAACAGAATGACTAGGAATACAAAAAAGATGTAAACAAGGAATTTATGATGAATGGAATACGTGATAGATTCTCTGAACGTCAAAAGAATATTGTTTGATTTGCTCGGTTAAATAATAGTATTACATAATGAATTGATATTGCACATCCATTAACTGAGGAGGTGGTGTATCCATTTCTCTACAACAGCAGGAGAACCATACCATGGTCTCAACACATCATCTGAACCAACTGGCGAGTGGTAAACTCCATCCAAGCTAATGTTAAGAGCACCCTCTAGATGGGCTGATACTTCTGGCACAACCCCATCACCCCATACATCGGCCTGTCCACAAACCTGGCAAAATACCATACTCAAGTCAGTACCAAAACCATCATTTGCATGCTACATGAGAGGAAGATAGCATAACTCACAGAAGAAGTATTAAAAGAGAATTTCAACTCCTCAATGACAATATTTGGTTAATATAGTTTATAGTATGAAATGAATTGCTAAAATAATTGACTTTACCTGCTTATACCCTTGGCCGACAAAGCGAGCGCGTAAAGTTGCTATATTTGATGTTGAAGTGCTCAAATCATTCATGATAGCATCCTCAGAAATTGATTGGGCACTGCCAATAGGAACTGTGGACTCAACTTTTACAGTTGAATTGCGAAAGAGCTGAGCCCCTTGGATATACCTGCAGTTTAAGGTACCCCTTTAGATTCTAGATTTCCGCACAGCTTTTAAGCAATAAATCAAATTCTAAAGCAATAATTATAAAGATAACAACTATAGAATTTTATGATGCCTCTTGCATGATAAACTCTTGTTCTTGTTGCCATTTACAAAATAAAAGTGTGCCTCACTCATCCATAAATACACTATACTTGTCCTGTTTAAATTTGTTCCATTTTATGCAAATGAATTTTACTAGACCTGGCAAACATCATGCTAATTCACACTTGATTCACATCAATAGGATTATTAATCCTGTTAGCATCATCCATGCACCATTTTGCTGCCATAACTCATCAGTGCCTTATTTGCAGAGTGGGAGGGAGGGGTGGGGGAAGGAAAATGAAAAAAAAAAGAACAGAAAAGCTACTAAATGTAAAAGCTTCCCCCTTCTCACCTACACTTCCCCACTAAGCCTTTCCATCATTCAATTATGTCACTCCAAATTTTTGCCGTGTGGTTCTTTTCTATGGCTTTTGGGTATGGAATCAAACAGGTTAACTGATGATTCTTGCCAGTGAATGCTACTCCAGAGTCACTAAAATGCATAGATGCAGTACCAGCACGTTCCTTAATTCATCACACCAACCACCAGTGAATTGGAACTACAGCTCACCGACAGTACAAAAGAAATTTTGCTTATATTCAGTTCTTTGGATATGGTAGTAAAGCACCAAATGCTTTACGACCATCATATCTACAAATTCATGGCTCATGAACTCTAGCCAAGTTAATTCTAAGGCAACAAGTAATTGTAAACAACTTGCAGCATGTCAAACTTCCTACAAAATCAATCATGCACATGTTATGTTGGGCTGCGTGACTCCATGTAGCCATACAGCCCAATTCTCTCTTGCTTTCCAACATCATTCTGCTGAATTATACCATTCCAGAAGATTTCCTAGTTGGTTGTATGAAATAAATATTCCAAGGAAGCCATACTAGTAGTTATTTATCTTGATAATACTGATTTGTTGCTCTTCAAATATGGGAAATCACCCAAAAAAAAAAAAAAAAAAAGCAAGATAAGAGTCAAACTACTACTAGTCTACACCAAAGACTCCCTTAGGCCAAATGAACTGTCTCCAAAGAACCTAAAATTTTGGTGCGAAGTAGCAAAAGCCATTGCAATTGAATAAGGAGAGCGATGCAAAAAGTGATTCTAGAAGCAAGACTAATAATAGAATTTGATATTGAGTTTACCTCCCAGCAATACATACATATTTCAGATGAGGAGTATACACAGCTTTTGAGCAATGTTTTTCAACATAATACAGGAGACCCCTTGTTTGATCAATAACCCCTGACAGACCTTTTGGAGGTGGCCTGGAAGAATGAAAAGAAAATAAAAAGAGCTGATGGTAATTCTCATGATGAAATTCAAATTAAGCTCTTGCAGATAGCACAACAAATGTTACTAGTATATCCCATTAACCCTGTTTATAACGATGTAAAAAACATATTATGTATTAGTGCAACTGCCAGGATTCAAGACTACTCATTAGCAAGTAATAATAATTAAGGTTCGATAACCTACAGGTGGGGGGTTCCAAGAGTCAATAACAAGGAGATATGGGACAGTCCAAATTCTTCCAAGTAAACACGTGCAAGCCATCCTCCAGCTGAGTGTCCAATCAAGGATAAAGTATCCCCTAGAATAAGATATTTTCCACAACTTTAGAAACTGCCATTGTAAGCACATAATTATGTCCTTGATGGAGAATTAAAATACTAAGACAGAGGCTGGCAGAGAAAGGAAGCTGCATGAATTGCTAATTGCAAGGGAATAACTTATGACAGTGATTTCAAGGATGAAACAGTTCTAAAGGCTAGATAATGCTTTGAAATGCCTTTTTGGTCCACATCTCTCTGCCCTTCATTTATTTACAACAGATAATTAGCTGTAATTCTTTCAAAATGCATAGGCTATTTTAGAAAGATATTTTCCACAACTTTAGAAACTGCCATTGTAAGCACATAATTATGTCCTTGATGGAGAATTAAAATACTAAGACAGAGGCTGGCAGAGAAAGGAAGCTGCATGAATTGCTAATTGCAAGGGAATAACTTATGACAGTGATTTCAAGGATGAAACAATTCTAAAGGCTAGATAATGCTTTGAAATGCCTTTTTGGTCCACATCTCTCTGCCCTTCATTTATTTACAACAGATAATTAGCTGTAATTCTTTCAAAATGCATAGGTTATTTTAGAATTGTTATTACTATTTCTCCATAGTCATAGGAAATACTTACTAATCTGACAGACTTCTATCTACACAAATAAAAGACATAAAAGGGTAGTAGCAGTCTATGTAATTGGCAATTTTCTTTCTCCCCAGCAAACACTTTTCCTATAAGGTATAAGATGGACTCTTTTATATACAGCAACTTGATTCACTGGCAGAAACAGCAACTAGAAGTAAATAATCAACAAACCAAACCATCTATAGCTTAAAAGCAAACGAAAGACCGAACTTACAAAACAAAAGAAAAAAAGAAGAAAAAAAGAAGAGCAAATGAAAGACCAAGAAAGGGAAAAGCTTCAATCCAAGAGAACAAGAGGCAAATAGAAATAAGGATGATTAATTAAAGTAGCAAGCACAATGGCTGGGAAGATTTAAAAAAAGAAAAAAAAGAAGATGAAATCAGTCATCCCATTAAGCAACAAATCACATGGTCCTCAAATGTTTGGATTCTCCTAACCTCTTCTTTTTTAGTACTATTTTCTCGATCTAGAGAATTAGTGCATGAAGTTTAAGAGTTGTCCATTTCAAGTATTTGAGTCCAACCACATGGGGAAAAAAAATGCAACTGATCCTTCACTATGACTCTCTCAAGGGACCAACTCATTGTCTTAAAATTCAACAACAAACTACCATAAAAGAGAAAAATAATGTAGAATGAAATGAACTATTCATGCACAATTAAAAGAAACATATTGACATTACACAACTAAACACTAATTAAAACAAGAAAAAAAAAATGAAACAAACTTTTGTAAGTTCAATTAAAAAGTTATAAGCAAAGAGATGAGAATACCTTGAGCTAGTTCCTTAGCCTCTTGAACAGCCTCATCTACCCTCTTCAAATACCTGCTACCATAGACATATAAGCCTTTGCTTAATCAAGAAAAAAAAAAAGAGACCCAATAGAGAAAAAAGGAAAAACCAATCAAGAACAGGGCGAGGACGGAGAGTGCCACGCCAGTAATTGGGGTCCACCAAACCAGCAGCATTTCTAAGCCAATCAAGCCTTGAAACCTTAGCAATAACGGTGGGGACACCATAGTTCTCTTTCAAAGTAGCCTCTAACTTAAGGTAGTCACTTGAATTGTTCCCTAAGCCCTGTATAGAATTGAGAATCATACACATTACACATACAGACAGTTAAGTTAACTAGTTTTGGTGCAAAATGCATGCAATGGAGTGCAGCGCATGTGCATGAAGTGAGTGTAAAGAGAGACAGAAAGAAATGGAGACTTAGCTGGAAGAATAACAGCAGGACGGTAGCTGAAGGAGTCTTGGTGGGTTGAAGATGGTGAAGTGGTGGCGGAGGAGGAAAAGGAGCACAGTGGTTTCAATGATGATGACAAAGCTAAGGCCATAACTTTTATTAAGTTATTACCCACCACACAAACAATAAAACTGAAGTGGAGGAGGGTCAGTGTGTCGCTGCTAGCTGCTAACTGCGAGTCAGTGGACGTGTGGAAGAAACTACCACCACAAACATGTCAAATTGTCATGTGGCATTGCAAGTTGAATTGTTTGTTTTTCTACCCCTTTGATAGAAAAAGAACATACAAATATCGAAAGCCTGGCCGGGCTTTTAGGATTTTTCCCCCACAGATTTATTTCTACAAGTAATGCTTTTTTTTTTTAACACATTTAGGGCTGTCCACTAGACCCAACAACCCGATCCACCCGCCCCAACTAACTAGACCTAAGCCCAACACCGAACAAACTAACGCCTATGGCAATTGGCAGTGGGTCCGTTAGGAGTGAGTCTAGTAGTGGGTCTCCCCTTTGAAACTTGATATAAACATACTCAACCAACCCTTCATCCCAAATATCTCGAAATCTCGTAGGAATCCTCCATCTTTGCCAAGAATCTGACCTAAATCGCATTGTTGTCCAAGATTTTGCTCAAGGATCTCCAACAAGACCTAGTAGTGGATCTCCCCTTTGAAACCCGATATAAACATACTCGACCAACCCTTTACCCCAAATATCTCAAAATCTCGCAGGAATCCTCCATCTTTGCCAAGAATCCGACCTAAATCGCATTGTTGTCCAAGATTTTGCCCAAAGATCTCAAACAAGACCTAGAGGAAATTGAAAGATCTCTGACAAGATCCGCCGATCACCGTTGCCTTCTCAATTTTGATCGAAACCAACTTTACTTGTGCAAAGCTTGATTCAAACTTATTTGATATGTCTTGGTCGATATTGAGTCCTCTGATTTGTGTTTATCTCCCGATTGGATTAGGTTGGGTACAAACCTTACTAAATTGATCCGTGGACAACCCCTTACACATTTACCGATTTAACCCTAAATCTCATTAGACTAAGACACTAATCAATTTTTGGTATAGACAGAGATTAAATCACAAATCTCTTATTCAATCTTTAAAATTTTACCAGTTAAGTTAACTCGAACCTATATATATATATATATATATATAATCACATTTATGATTCATTTTCACATTTGTAAGTTTTTTTTTTTTTTAGTAAAATTGATAATAACTTTTACTCTTTGCTAATGTTACACTTTGGGGACGAGTTCACTTTGCTAAAATTGTAATGTGAGACTTTGATAAAACAGTAAGTTTTTTATGGTTTGGAGTGAATTCACTTCTCGTCAATGTCATTAGCTTTCATTATATATTACCATTTTAAAAAGTGTAAATGAGTATTTTTCTTTGGGTTTTTTCTATCCCTCTATCTCTTTCCAACCATACGATCCATACCCAATGCCATCATCATAATCATTGACAACACAAATGACCACACTGCCGGCAACCTCTACATCTCCATAAAAAACACCAACTGCTATCAAGTCGAACGCCCAAAAAGAGCAGACATGACCAAAAATAATGAACATGCATAAGCTTGGTTCAAGATTTGCTGCCAATTTTTCTATCTAAAAGAAAACAATTCACCATCAAGAAATGTAAAACCCAGTCTACACATCATTATTCATCACTTGCTGCTAACGTTGAAACTACTCAACACTGTTGCTTAATTTGTTTTGATGGAAAACATTTTTTTTGGAAAATGACTTGTTTTACGGAAAATATTATATGGTTTAAAAAACTTTTCAAGTGTTTGTTTGCAACCCAAAAAATAAAATAAAAAAAAGCTGAAAAAACATTAATCCAGTTTCCGGCATGCACAGAAATTTAGTAATATTTCCTGTAAATTCCAAATGGTTGCATGAACCGAAGCTTTCATTCATAACTTGAATATAATGTTGACCAAGTACAAAATCAACCTAAAATAGTTCTCACACATTAAAAAAAAAAACCTATACAAAAAGAAATCATCCAAAGAAGATGTGTGTGTGTGTATAATCTAAAATAGTTCAAAATATAATCATCTACATAAGTATCTTAAGTAGTCCAAAATAAAACCATCTACTGAAAAATCCAAAATAGGTTGTCATGCCAGCAAGAATGAATTAGCTAGTTATTCATTCTGTGTTAGATGGTCAAATGTAGAATCAAGCATAGCCTCATCAAAACCTTTTATCATCATAAATCATATTAAGTTGATTTTGGAAAATTTTTTTCCAATGCTACTGCAACTTTTCCAATTTGCATAGACAAATCCTTATATATGGTATCTTCCTTCGAAGCAGCAGAGCTCCTATTTTTTTTTTTTTGGTGTGATATTGATTGAGTTGACATTGCACTTGAATAATCAACTTGTTTCCTCTTGGATAGCTCCTCAAGATCAATGTCAAAATCCATTTGGGTTGAGTTCGCCATTGGTTCTTGTGCATCAACATCACCAAGTGAATTTGAAAAACCCCTGTAGCCATATCTTTACCCTGCAGTAATGCCAAACCACAACAATAACCCATTTCAATTAAAGTTAGCATCCCTAGGATCTTATACTTAATCAGAAATAGCATTGGCAAAAAGATACTCCAACATTAAAACTTTGTTCCTAAGCCTTGAATCAAAAACACAGGGTGAAGACTATATGATTACCGAAAATATAGAAATATTAACTGAATATCAAAACTACACCTGCTCAAGCCCACATTCTAATATCCCTTAGAAATGAAAAAAAATAAAAGAAGTGGCACGAAACTAAATTAACAGGAAAACTAAACTAGCAAACTCACATAATATCAGTCACAAGACCAAAGTCCAAAACCCATTTGGCTCCCATAACTGTCCAGTTCCAAATCACGCTTGAATGAGGAAACTGAAAATTACAATAACACTCACATGTCCACTTTCAAAAGCTTAACTCAAAGAAAAGAGCAACAAGCTAATAACTAGACCAAAATTCTAGAAATTTTGGTATTTGGTCTTGTTTTCTTATCAAGCTCTCTGTTGCCTAGATCATATGGTGAGCTACAAGAAGTACAACTATAAAACAAATAAAACCAATGGGAATGACAAGTTCATACCTGGAACAAGAATCCCATGGATCCCTCACATTATAAAGGGTCAAAAACCAGTCAGCTGTATATCATGAAACAGTTAACCTCTCCATTGTTTAGCTCGTATCTTTCTAATCAAATAGTCCTCCAAACCAACAACCGCCTCCACTATTCTAGTGTCATGCTTTATTTCTATCTTCAAAACCTCTTCCAAAACTTCCTTTGTTCTTACCGTCTCATCCATTTCACAAATCCTAGGAATTATCATCATCCAGGTATCTACATGAGGAGCTTCCCCATGCTTTAAGACTTTGCCTAGAACTCCACAAGCTTCCTCAATCCTACCAACATTACAAAAACCCTTGACCAAAGCATGAACAGCCGAGAAATGTGGAGAAAACCCTTTGATATCATTTCCTCTGTATAATTTTTCGCCTCATCAAACATTCCCTGATCACACAAACCATTAATCAAAGTTCGATCTGAGACCAAGTTTGGCAAGCACCCATTTGATGCCATATCTTCAAGAACCTTACAAGCATCGACCGAACGTCCTTCTCTACAAAATCCTAAGATAACTGTGTTATAGTGAACGATATCGGGATTGCACCCTTTAACTTTCATTCTACAAAGAAGCTTGTAAGCCTCCTAAGCTGCTTCTTCCTACACAAACTATTCAACAAAGTAGTATAACTCAACGTATCCGGCACAAATCCTTTATTCAACATGTCCTCCAACAAGTCCACCGCCTTATTAACCTGACTCTTCCTACACAAACCCTGCATTAGAATCCGATACGACTCGACATCCGGAACAACATCTCTCTTAAACATTTCATTGAACAGTTGGTAAGCAATGCTAAGATCCCCACAAAAACAAAACGCGCGCATCAAAGTGTTGTAAGACTTGGTGTTGGGTTCAACTCCATAGCAATGGGCATTCCTGAAAAGTTGGAAAGCCGGCCGGACATAGTTCCGGTGAGAAACGAGAATTTCAAGAATGCAGTTCAAGTGTTTGACAGAAGGCTTACAGTTGAATTCCATGATAGTGTAGAAAGTCTTGAGGGCCTTGTTTGGTAAATTGGCATTGCCATAGAGTTTGATGAGGTGGGAGAAGAGAGAAGGGGGAGAGAGTAGTGATGGGTTTTGAGGCTAATGAGAAGGTTGTCAATGAGAGAGAAGTAATTGGAGCGACCAAGTTTGAGGATTAGAGTGAGGTAGGAAGAGTAAGAGTGACGAAAGTTGGGTTGGTTTGATGCGTAGTCGAAGATTTCTTTGGCGAGGAGTGGGTCTGTTTGTGAGGCTATGAGCTTCTGGACTCTAGATGGAGACAACCCAATTGGGGTATTGGAGTTAAAATGTTGTTTTTGTTGTTGCTTTTGGTTTTGGTTTTGGTGGGGGTGTTGTGGTAGTGAGGAGTAGAAGGAATGAGTCACAGTTCTGGTATTTACAGTTGAATTTGAACAAGTGAGAAGAAAAGACAAAGGTAGTGGAGCTCGGTTCATCTTTGTGATTTTCATTTTGAAGCCAGAGTTTGAAATTTCAGGAAGGAGAGAAGGAGATATACTTTGTGAATTTCTCATTTGAAGAATAGAAAAACGACGACGTTTTGGTGATGGGTATTATTATTAGTATTTTTGAACGGATTAAAAAGACAAAACCAAATTTTGTTTAGGAACCAGAGTCGAATTTTGGGTGTGATACCATGTTCATGTTAAAGTTTTGTGTGATTTTTTGGTTGAGATATGAAAGTTTACGTAATTGTGGGTTCTAGTTAGTTTAATCGATAAAGTTTGAATTAGAGATTTAGGCTTCATTCATCACCTACACCAAAACTGATTGATGTCTTGGTCAAATGATAAAAAATTCCGTCATTATTAGGAGAAATTATACAGTCCTCATAGTAGACTACATCATTTGTCCACCGTTCTAGTAAAAGACTCCCACCTATTTAAAATTCTTTGGTCGAGTATTCGGTTTTTTTATTTAAAACTCCACAATTTTAAACAAATGAGAGTCTTTTATTGGAATGGTGGACCACATCACTTATATACCATGAGGATCTTATAATTTCTCCCTTAATGGACAGGTTTTACCCGCCCCGCATAACAAATGGGGTGGGGATGAGGATTAATATTTTCTCTCGCATCGGCCTGTTTATATTTAAATAATTTTATAGTTTTTTTCATAAGATATACCTATGTGTTTTTAGTATTCTAACTTATAAATATATGATTTCTTCAAAAAAAAAAAAAAAACTTATAAATATATGATTTAATATTATTATTTTGTATTATTGAATTTATATTTTTATGTTTTAATATTTACGTTGTTCATATTTTTAAATTGTTTTATTATTATGTTTGAATTGTTTTTATATTTATTTTTACTTGAATTATTGTATTGTTATGCTTTGAGAATGTTTGTAATGTTAGATCTTGTTTTTTTTAAAAAAAAAAATGTTTTATGAGTTTTAATTTAATGCATTCAAAATAAACTTTAAAGAACAAAATTTAGCTACGAAAATTAGTTGTAACCTTAAGTTACAACTTTATTCAATAAAATAGACATTACTACATATTTTGAAAATCTAATCGTTGAATTATATATTCTTTACGCTCTTAATACTAATGTCAAATTTAGTGTCAATAAGATATTATTTACTATATGATCTATAAGTTAATATTTTATGCATAATTTTAAACTACAAAAACATGCAATTTAAAAAATTTATTGATGATATAGCTATTAATCTTTAATTTTTTTGAAATTTTGCAAATATAGAGGATATAAGAAAAAGAATATATAATCTAATAGTGAATTTGACAAAATTAAACTCTAATAAAAAAATCATATTATATATAATAAAAGTTGGGCTTAGACGCCGTGGTTGCGCCAAGTGGCTTCACCAAATTGTAGAAATTTTAATAAATTTTTAGATTTTAAGAATAGATATATACATATTTTTGGATAAATATGACAAATCAAGTAATGAAATAAAGTAATATTTGATTTACAACTATAGCAGTTGTGTTTATCTAAAATGTTATCAACAAAGTCTAAAATCAATAGACTCTTCATCTAATCCTTTTTTTAATTTAAATTATATTATCACGTGTAACCAAAAAAAAAAAAAAAATACGTACATAGTACATGTTAAAGTTGAAAAAATAATCTTAATTAAAAAAAAAAAAAAACCAACAACATAGTACATGTTTCTATGATATATATATAAAAAAAAAAAAAAAAAAAAAAACAGATATAACTACACTTAAAAAGAAAATAGCAAAAAAAAAAAAAAAACATATAATAATAATAATACTATACGTAAAAAGAACCTTATTTTTTATAGAAACAAAAACCAACAACATAGTACACATTTATATGATTTTAACTTCTCCTATAATTTCTAAGTTGATAAAAATCATAATTTGATTATAATCCAAATTCTATCATAATTTGATTATAATCCAAATTCTATCTTAATTTGATTACAATCCAAATTCTTCATCTAATCCTTTATAAAAAAATTCTTAATTAAAAAAAAAGGTAAAATCTAAGTTGATAAAAATCATAATTTAATTACAATCAAAATTTTATCTTTATTTGATTTCAATCTAAATTCTTTACCTAATCCTTTATAAAAATAAAAATAGAAATTTACTTTAAAAAAACCTGCAACATAGCACACGTTTGAGTTGAAAAAAATCTTATAAAAAAAAAAAAAAGTTGAAAAACAAATCTTAATTAAAAAAACATACAGCAACATAGAGCACATTTTTATGATTTAAAAAAAAAAAAAAATCGATATAGCTACGCTTAAAAAAAAAAACAGCCAATAAAAAAAACATATAATAATACACGTAAAAAGAAAATAGCTCTACCAATTAAGTTTGAATCCAAGAGAAATTGAGTTGAACTAAAACTCTTGAATCCAAGAGAAATTGAGTTGAACTAAAACTCTATTAAACCTACTCCACTCTACTATTTAAGAATGCTAAAATCAATACATAAAAAATCAAAATTAATTAAGTGAAGAACTACTAAATGAAGGATTTGGCTTCTTCAATGAGAATAGCTATCTTCTTTTTACTTATTACTTTTTACATTTTTCTATTAATGTAGTTCAATTATTGCTTAAATTCTATGCTTTTTTAAAAATATTTTACATAATGCAATTCATCTTAATTATTGATGTATTTTTTTGATTTAGTGTTCTTAATTGATTGTGCAGATTATTTCCTCACTAATAGCAATATCAAGATGGCTAGATACAAATGACAACATCAAAATAGTTAGACACGGGTAATTTATATGTAAACTTTTACACATTTACATTGCAATACAATTTTTCTTTTTCTTTATGTACTTTCATTTATCTATTTTTTAAATTATTTTGATTGTGATACTCTAGAAGGTCTAGATACTTTTTTTTTTTTTTTTTTTTTTTTGTAATTTATGGAATATTTGTTTCGGTCAAAATATTATCATTGAATCTATTTGGGATGGAGCTCATCTACAATATGAAATTATGAGATTTATGTGAGAAGAGCTATCTTCATTTTTTTTTGAGTTTCTATTTTTCTATTAAAGTAGTTCAATTATTGCTAAAATTATATGATTTAAAAAAAAATTAGATAATGCAATTTATCTTAATTATTGATACTATTTTTTTATTTGGTGTTCTTAATTGATTATACAGATTATCTCCTCCCTTATGGAAACATTAAAGTGGTTATGATTGGTAATTTATAGATAAAATTTTACATTTATATTGTAGTCTAAATACTTACATTTTTTGTAATTTATGGATTTTATTTTTTTGGTAGTTTATGGATTTTTTTGGCCATATATGCAAGAAATTTATCTATAATTAGAATGGAAAGATTTTTAAGTGCCACACACACATAATCAAATTACAATTTTAATACTAAGATCTTTTAAAAATTTTAAACTTGCCATAATTTTTTTAAAATATTTTATAATATCTTTTTTTGCAAAAAAAAAAAAAAAAAACTTACATAATATACATTTTCCATGTACTTAATTTTAAAAATATTTTTACCATTTTATTTGTTATTAAATTTGATTATATTATCAAAAATAATAATAATTTATATATAAGTTTTTTTACTAAGCCGTGCATCGCACGGGCATAATACTAGTATTAAATAAAATTATAGTTTAAAATTAATTTTGTACCAAACTTTGTCTAACTTATGGGTACTTGCCGGAATGGGACGAAAAAAAAAAAAAAACCGCTCCGAAGCGAAAGTGGGTGCAAGAGCGAAGAATAGAAAACCCACCTCATTCCCGTCCCCGTTGACTAGGGGTGTCCAACAAAACCGTGATCCGACCAACCCGCCCAAACCCGTCCGATCCGGCCTGACAACCGTATGACTCGACGCCCGGTGACGGTCGGCGGATCTCGACCTCTAGAACCCGAAAAACGGCGGGTCGGTTGACGGGTTTTCTCTCCAAAACCCGAAGAAACCCGACCGAATCGAGATCTAAGCATTTCCTGAAGAAGTTTTTTAGATCCGACGAGATCTCGGCCATTTCCTGAGATCTCGCCTAGATTCATGGAATCTTCACCGGATTTGGCGAGATCTCACTAGATCCGGCAAGATTTCACCGAACCTAATGAGATTTCGACAAATCCGAAGAAAATCCAAATAAAATATCACCGAAATTTCACTGATTTCATTGTTAAAGTCTTAATTTGGCCGATTTTTAGATTTCCAACTCCGACCAAACCGACCGCCCTCTGTTGAACGTTTGATCCGCCTGATCCGATCAACCACGCGGTCGGCGACAAGTTGAAATTCTGACCATCCGATCTGGTCGGGTCGGTTCCGGGTTGGGTACAAACCCGACCCGACCTGACCCGTGGGACGGGCCTACTGTTGACACTTGAAACTCATTTAAATTTTTTTTTTTTTTTTTTTTTTTTACCAGGATTTGTGACGGGGGGAACTAAAATAAGAGTAGCCCAACATTTTGTTTTCCAAGAAAGGACAGTAGATAGTATAGGGGAGAGGATGAAATGGCGGCTGCTCCTTCCTTGTGCGTATTACGCTACTTTAATAGCTGGAACAAGAATTTGAGAAAGGAAGGGCTTTGCTCACTCCTACTAAGAACATCATCTTTGTTTGGTCGACACTATTGCAGTAGTAACTTAGTGGGTGCTGCTTGTGCTACTGCTCTCAGAAGCCCAGACCTGGTGGCCTTAGAATATGCTGACCTTAATCTCACACACAAAGTCTCGGAGGTTTCTTTCTTCTTCTTCTTCTTCTTCTTGTTAAAAATTATCGTTATTTTTGGAACCAATATTGATAATATGATGGAAAATGAGACCCCTTCTTCTCATTAGCCATAAAAGCTTGTTATATTGTCTGGGGCTTGTGGGTGATTTTTTTATTTTTAATTTAAATATTTGAGTGAATTGTGGGGTTATTTATTGGATTGCAGGAGTTGGGTCATGTCAGAATCCGGCAACATGTGAACCCTCTGAGTGCCTCTTTCTCTGTATGTAGTTCATTGGGCCTGCTTTTCCTTTCACAAATATTACAGTTATTCACTACTAAAATGGGTCTTTTTTTTTTTTTTTTTTTTTTTTTGAAAATTTTAATTAGTGAGAAATAGATAAATAATCTTCTGTTTCTGGGTAGATGCCAGCGGATGCACCAGACTGGGATGAAGTTTTCAAGGACCCAACATTGCCTCTCATTGTGGATGTTGGAAGTGGTAAATGCCTTATCTTTTTCATCTAGAAAAGTGTATACTATTGTTTCTTAATAATGTGCACCTAGTTCATTTAACGAGCTTCAATATTGCTTTGATCACACTACAATGGATTATCCATGGAATTTCATTTAAGGTGGCCATATCTTACTTGTGCCTTGCTCTTGCACAAGTGCATCTCTAAGAACCTTATGTCAAAAATCAGATTTTTGTTTTAAACGAGTGCAATTGTTAGCCTTTGAGTGCGAATTTCAAGATACAAGGTCAATTAGAAGATACCAGTCTTAACCTTTTTAGAACACAGTTCAAAAATAAAAAGTTCAATCAGAAGTTATTTTCTTTGGCATCCACTCTGTTTCTCATATTTTCTGCATCTACTATAGATGTCATTGCCAGTCCTAAGGCATACCATTTTTCATTACTTTTGCAATGACGGGACAAAATGCTAAAGATAAAACGCACGTAAGTGCTGTAATTTTTTCAAAATTTATGAATAGAAAACAGATAAAACAGAGAAAATACATATGGTTACGGGGGTGCTCTTTTTAAGTCATTGTCATAGAATATAGATTACACAAACCTAAAGATGAAACACTATGAACTTATCCTTCCTAGCTTTCAAAAAAGTCAAGAACTAATAACTCTTTAATCGTTATGTTTCTATTACTTCTGTTCGGTGTGTGGATTGAATTCCCTATAGAAGGATAATTCAATTGTACCTTCTGACTTTCATATGCCTCTGGACTGGAGAGAGAGAGAGAGAGAGATTTGTCTCGCATGGTTAAGCTATGTAAGATATTGTAGCAATTTGATACATATGGTAGTTGTATGTTTTTTTTTTTTTTTTTTGATAAATGCATATGGTATTAGTGACTTAATGTTCTGTTACCCTTTTTAAATGCTTTACATTATTTTCAGTCATAGGAGAGGAGAATTAAGAACTCATCAGTTGTACTGATCTAATGATACAAATATCCCCAGGTAGTGGCAGATTTCTCTTATGGCTTGCGAAAAGAAATCCTGAAGAGAAAAATTATTTGGGGCTGGAAATACGGCAGAAAGTATGGGAACCAACTCCTTAGATTACTCTTTATATGCTTTAGAGTTTTTGTGATTGATTCAAATTTATAATTACTCTTTCATCTTCAAAGAGTATGAGGGCTTTAAATTTATGTCGTAACATTTTCTATCCACGTGCAGTTGGTAAAGCGTGCTAACTTCTGGGTAAAAGAGCTAGCTCTTAGCAACATGTATGGCCCTGAGACTTTGTTTTGCACAGTGAAAACAAGAAACCAACTGTTTATCATGGGTGATTAAATAATGGATTGCTTGACCTGAATTGCAGACATTTCTTGTTTGCTAATGCCACAATTTCTTTCAATCAATTAGTATCAACATATCCTGGACCCTTGATGCTAGTCTCAATCCTAGTGAGTGAACCTCTTATTCTGGAACATTCAGGAAGAATTATTTTGCATGTTTAATTCTAGAGGGATTTACTCCAAGTTATTATTCTAGCCAATGGTGAGATATAATGATCATTGACTTGAACTAAAATCATTCTTGGCTCCTATTTATATGCAGTGCCCAGACCCTCATTTCAAGAAAAGGCATCATAAAAGAAGGGTTGTGCAGAAGCATTTGGTAGATTCTATCATAAAGAATTTAATGCGTGGGGGACAGGTATCTATTTAGTTTATATCACAATAGATTCAGAATTCATTTGCAGTACTCATTTTTCTGTTGTCTAAGTCTCCAAACTATTCTTTATTCAAAGTTATTTCATATACAGCCCTTGTCCCAATATTAAGCTATCATTCCCTCTCTCTCTCTCTTAAAAAGTTTACTGGGACTCTTTCACTATCTGATCCTGAAACTTAAGGATTAGGAACTTTAGCAGGACCATCTCAGTAGATCAGTTAGGTGACTAATTCAGAACTTAAAAAGAAGAAGAAGAAAGAGAAGAGTTTTTGCTACTTGAAGAACATAGTGCTAGATGCATTTGATTTAGCTTTGGCATAAGGCTAGGCTATTTTTTTCATGTACCAACCTTGTATCGATAGTAAACTAGAAAAAGAAAAAGAAAATCCTCAAAATAATATATACTATGTTAAATTTCTTGATGAAACAGAAATATGATGTTGTACATACTACATAGTCATTTTCATGTACATACACACACATGCATACATATAATTCAATACACAGAAATGGAACATATAATTCAATACACAGGCACGGACACCCATCTGAACCTCCTCAATGCCAACATAATCTAAATAAAACAAAAATAATTTGATTTTGAAAATTTTCATATTTTAGAATTTATCAACTAAAAAGACCTCAACTGAGCCAAACAATTGGGAAGGGCATTTCGACCTTCCAAGATTGAAACTTTCTCTTGCCTTGTAGTGTTTTTGCTGGTTCTATCTTTCCTCTAGAGAGAAGGGGGACAAACAAGAAAAAAAAGTGACCCAGTAATTGGTGTTTCTGCTTAAACTATAGACTCTCTGACTGGATCACCCAAATGCTTGAATCACTGTTTTGCCCTGATCTTTTTAGTCTTGAAAGTCCAAACCTGTTGAAATTATTATCAAACCTGTCTTCCCTTTTTATGCAAACATGTCACTGGTAAAATTTCAGTTTTGTGCCCAGCTCCTGCTTGGATTAAGTTGGGTTTCCCTTTTGGGAAAGATATTTAGCAGTACAATGCAATAGTGAATTTGAATTTTCCTTCCCTGGTGTGATTCATTGTTTGGTGTGTTAAAAAAAGAAAAAGAAAATGGAAATGGTGTGTCTATCAATGAATTTATGTGGGGTTGTTTGGAGGCATCTATGAAAGCCTACATAATCCGTAGTAGTTTATTACGCTTCAAATGAAGTTGTAAGAGCCTAAGCAAATTTGGTGGTGTTAATTTAGTTCCATCTGGGTGGGTCTCCCCTCTACCAAGCAAAAGAAAAGCGCTTTAGATGGTTCATGAGATGCAAAAGGACTTAGTGTCACTGATGTGGTTTGTTAAAACAAGATGGGTGATTTTAGTGATGGGTTTGTAAATAAGCTGAATGCCATGCAAATTTTGGAAGGAGTGAAAGCATCAGCAACTATTGTATTCAATGTGGTATGAATTTTGTGCTCTATTTTATTTAGGGGCCTATATGGCAATGGAAGGAAATCTTTCTCAGGCTGGAAATATGAAAAAGGTAGATTTCTTTCAAGTTGTCTGTAGGATATATGAAATTCAGCTTAGAGAATCTCAAGTGGACCTGTGAGATGGTGAGGGTATCTGGCATTAGGGTTGCTGATCTTTGATGATTCTTGTGCTTGAGATTCCACTTTTGTGCCCATTAGTTGGTCTGTTTGATGCTTCATATTGGTCGGATTAGGTTTGAATTGAGAGTTTCTTGATTTGATCGTGTAAACCATGGACCCAGTAAATCATTGCATGCTGTCCAACTCTAGTGCATTCATAATCAAGTAGCTCCACCCTTATCATCCTTTGTTTTTTTCCTTCCTCCTTTCTTTTTTAATTGGTAAATTTGGAACTTAAAAACTTACTAATATAGTTGTAAATCAAATGGTTCCAGTTTTTCATAAGACATCTGAAGGTTGCATCCATCAACCAAATTGGTTCCATTGGAAAATTTAAATCTTTCCCCACAACTGACCATGGAAACCGTATTAGGATTCCATGAAGTCATTAATTTCATTTTTATACTATTATGTTGTTACGATAGAGCCATTTTTCATTATAGCTAACACCCTTTTTTAAGTTTTTTCTTTTTGGGCATAGTCATTGTGGCGATATTCATAATGATTGTTGGAGCAAAGGGAATAATTCTTGGTGTACATCAACAATTCAGCATATGTAATCATGCATTAAGTGATTAAGTAATTCTTGTAATTTTATAAGCAACTGTTTAGTTAATCATGAAAGGCATGTCAAATTCTTGATTATGTCAAGTGAAATGCTCAATTTTAGATTCTTTTGTATTGAGAGCTTAAGAATCTCTTCTTTTAGTCATTGTGATTGGCTTCAATGCAAATTTTAACATGCTTTTGTGGAGTAACTTTCTGATGGGGGCAGAAGCTTTAATGATCTTTGATACCAATTTTGATGAAGGATCTTTAGAAACTCAGCATTAAATTAGGGTACTTGATGAGATTTTGAAGGGTTTTAAGGTTTTGATGTTTAAGGGTTGTGTGGCAAGCTACTCCACATTGCATTATGTGGGCAGTTTGGAGAGAGGAATTGTTGGACTTTATGAGAATGAAGAGCACTCTGTGCTAGATATTAAGAATAGTTTTTTGAGATCTTTATTTGAATATACTTTTATTTTTTTTGGGGGTATGAATGTGTGTTAGTAATTCTTCTAAGGGCACTCACATTTGAGTGTTCCTTCCCTCTAATAAAATATTCTAATTACTTATATAAAAAGAAGATTTTGAATGAGTTTGATGGTTTGATGTCAAAACAGTGAATAGAGCAAGAAATAAAGAAAGATAAACCCTAGTCAATCACATAGGAAGTAGAGGCAATCATACCCTCAAAGACCAAATAAACTGTTAGAATTTTGTTAAATTGAATTCTCTCTATCTCCATTATTGACTACATTTAAAAACCTCAAATCCTTTCCTAGAAAGAGTAGGATTCCACCTATTGAAAGAATGAAAGAGTAGGACTTATAATAACCTTTTCCTAGAAAAGAGTAGGGAGTCTTGATAACAAAGAAAAGTAACTAGAGCATCTAAACCAAATAGAAATTGATTCACCTCCACAAATAAGACTCATGGGCCTTAGTACAACCCATTCTAAAAATCTGGCAAATTACCATTCAAGGAAAATGACCAAAAGCCCCTTTACAGAAAGGGAGCTAGAGCCACTGATATATTAGGATTAATACACACCGATGTATGAGGTCCTATGAATCACATGGCAAGAGGTGGTTTCTCTTACTTCATTACTTTTATTGATGATTATTCTAGGTATGTTTATTTGTACATAATGAAACATAAATCTGAATCCTTTGAAAAGTTCAAAGAATTCCATAATGAGGTTGAGAAACAAGTTGGAAAATGCATAAAAGTTCTTCGCTCTGAAAGAGGAGGGGAATATCTAAAAGAAAATGGCATTATTTCTCAATCGACTCTCCCCCGCCACACCTCAACATAATGGTGTAGCTGAAAGAAGAAATAGAACCTTATTAGATATGGTTTGTTCCATGATGAGCATGTCAGAGTTCCCAATCTCATTTTGGGGTTATGCTTTGGAGACTGCTATTTATTTATTAAATAGGGTCCCCACCAAATCAGTTCCTAACACCCCATATGAGTTATGGACTGGTAAGAAACCAAGTCTAAATCATTTAAAGATATGGGGTTGTCCAGCACATGTTAGAAAGTCTAATGTGGATAAGCTAGGACTAAGGAATGGTAGATGCTTATTTGTTGGCTATCCCAAGGTGTCTACTTGTTTCAATTTTTACAATCCTAGCAAGCAAAAGGTTTTTGTGAGCAGGAATGCTATTTTTTTGAGGAAGATTATAGCTTAAATGAAAGAAGAGCCAAAGTTTCTCTTGATGAACAAATTGATGAACCAACGGCTGAGTTGAATGAGAATAATGAAGAGCAAGTAATAGTGCCTATGGAACCAAGCAAAATGCAAGAGATTCGGTGTAGTAAAAGGACTATCGGGCCTCCAGTTAGACTTACTTTGTTAAATGAGATTTATCTAATGGAGTCAGAGGAGCATGATAATGATAAGGACGTTGAGAATTGGAAAAAGGCCATGGAATCAGAGATGGGCTCAATGTATACCAACCAAGTCTGGACCTTAGTAGACAAACCAGAAGGTATTAAGCCTATTGGTTGTAAATGGGTCTGCAAAAGGAAAAGTGCAAGCTTAGGGAAACTTTATTTGAAACTAGATCAGTATTTTTCTAAAAAAGCAGTAAAAAAAGACTCAAAACAACTCAGACTAGCTAAGAAAGGTCCCAAGAGGTATTTTCATTATGCAAAACATCTCAAATTAACTCTTGATGGTTGTGGGTTCCAGTTAGCTCAACTGGTAAAGTTTCTGATGGCTGTATAAGAAATCTGGGGTTCAATCTCTGCTTACACCAAAAACTGATTGGTGTCTTAGTCTGATGATAAAGAGCTATTGCGGACGTCATAGGTTGAATCCCTCTTAAAAAAATCTTGAGCACTCAAATCGACTTCCCTTTCCTCTTACTAGTATTCAAAAGGGGCTGCTGCTTACGTTCCCCATCACTCTAACCCTGGACTTCAATATTCCTTTTAGATTCTGTTGTGTTGTGAGCTAATATAGCTGCTTTCAGTTAGATAATTGGGGTAAGATGCAATGTTTTAACATGCTTTTGTGGGTTGTTTTTCATACCTAATAGAATGATGTATGCTCTGTTTCTAGACAGGCGCATCAGAAAGAAAAAAAAAAATTAAAAGGAGCAATGAGTAAAATAATTCTCTTTCTAAACAAATGGTGCTATAATTTGCTTCAAGTATGTAGGGATAAATCTTCATTTTCTACCCAGTTTTCTGTGTTGAACATACTATTTTACCAAAACTTCCTTCATACATGCAAGATTTAGGCATGTCTTAAATTTCACTTTGATGTATTGATCAGGTGTTCATACAGTCTGATGTGCTTGAAGTGGCGCTTGATATGAGAAATCAGTTTGATGCTGATGTGGATGTACTTCATCACATTGATGCCCTCAGCCAGAGTGTCTTGTGTGACAATGAGGGATGGTTGTTGAGCAATCCAATGGGAATAAGGACTGAGAGAGAAATTCATGCAGAATTAGAAGGCGCAAGAATTTTCCGTAGGATGTACCAGAAGATGGCATAAATAATCTATAGGCTCTTTGTTATTAATCCCAAGGAGCAGTTCACTTGTCAAGATGCAGCCTTTTGAAATAAAGGCTATCAATTTAAATTTGAAACCCCGCCCCATTGGGTCACTCACTTCTTCCCCACCAAAAGAAGAAGGTGGCTAGGTTAATTTATTGTGAGGTATCTTGTAGGGACTTTTATTTTGGGAATGAAAAAAAGGCATTTGTATTAATTGAATTGTCTTACATAGGTAGTACACCTATCAAAAAAAGAAAAAGAAAAAAAAGAAAACATAGGTAGTAGTAAATAACTTGGTAAAAAAACTGGAGCATCCTCCAGTCAAGCAACAGCATCTATAATGCAAACAACATGCCATGCTGATCTGTTAGCAACCCTGTTTTCCTGCCTACCCACCAGACAGTCCAACAAACATTCTTAAGTCCTTTAATCCATTTCTTGCTTCAACCATCAATTGTCCCACACTCGACAGGTCCAGTTCTGTTTCTATAACAGTCTTCTTCATCTGTAATGAACTTACTTCATTGATCACTTTGTGTACTCCTATATTCTGTGCAAAATATATAGCTCGAATTGCTGCATTCTCTACCACTCCACTGACCATCTCTTCTTTCTTATTGCTGCAATTAGCTCCTCGTTGGAGTGTCTAATTATAACTCCTACACCTGCTGTGTTTTTGTACTCCAGATATTCTCACCCGTTCTTCTTTCCATGCATACACCATGATCATGTATCATATGTGCATTTGCACCATTTGGTAGTATGTATAAAAACAGCTTTAAAATTGTAATGCATATCTATAATGGGCATTTATGAATGCTATGATAGAATATAAAATTTGATAAGGGAGCAAATTTCTTTTTTTGATATAAGATAGAAATTCTACTTTCGCTTAATCTTAGTGTATATGTGTGAAATTTTCTCCCAGAGACTTGAATCCCGACCCTTATCCCCCACACTCTACAAGCATTTATACTTATGGAGTGACCATCGCACCAAGGGTGTGTGATGGTATAAGAGAGCAAATTTCAAAAGAGCAAAAAAAAAAAAGAAAAAAGAAAAGAAAAGGAAAATGTATCTCGAAATTCTCGACAAACAACATAATAGTATGCATTTTTACAGAACCAAATTACCAATAAATGACTAACGGTAAGATAGTAAATTTATATATATTTAAAAGCTGAAGCGTAGTATTTATTGTTGTTACGGTCTTGTTGAGCCATATCAACGGTTACATCATTCACTTATTTTCTACCTCTTTTTTTTATTTATTTATTTATTTATTTTTTTAGGGTATGTTTGATAACTGTTTTTTCCCATTATTTTCTATTTTTAATTTTTTTTTTCTATTTTTGAAACTAAAAAACTTGTTTGGCAACCCAAAATTAACAGAAAACAAAAACTGTTTTCAAAACTAAATTTGTGAAGGAAACTGAAAACATGCAAAAGACTGTTTTCAGTTTCTAATTTTCAAAAGTAAATGAAAATATGTATTTAATTTAATGAATTTGTCCCATTTAATGAGTTAGCATTAAAGTTCAATTCTAGTAACAACATATTTTCTATTTTTTTTTTCTTCAAAAAACTAGTTTTTTAATTTCAACTAACTAAACATGTTTTTGATTTCAAAAATACAGAAAATTGTTTTTTTCTTTATATTCCCAAAAACAAGCTTTTGAAAATAGAAAATAAAAACTATTACCAAATATAACCTTATTCTCCCTATTTTAAAAAAAGAAGAAGAGGAAAAAACTCTTCTTCTCCCTATTAGTCTACATTTATCACACACTTCTTCTAACATTTTTCCTCTCTCTTTGCTTCTTTATCTTCCCACTACTCTTTACTTTATTGTTACAATTTTTTCATCTTTTTTTCTTTTTTATATTTTGACCCTTCTTTTTCCTGTTTTATTTTGTATAAATTCGATACCAATTCTCTCATTCAATCTATATTTTTCCCACAAAAAAATTGTGAGTATTCTCTCTCTCTCTCTCTATTGAAGCATTCCAATCTGATAAGGAATCAAACACGGCAGTAAATTAGATTAGATCAAACTCAAATATTACAGTAGATAAGAACAGTTCAAGATAAGCACGAACACTTTCATATCTCATATGCTTTTCTATCTCATCTACCATTTGTATTTCAAATGTTTCATTTTGTATTCAAACATCTTATCCTATGCAACTAATCTGATTATATATATGAAAATAACTCCCAACGTTGAGAGTGTGGAGAATAAATTCAATTCATATAATATCTCTGTTCATATACTTGAGTGTGGAGCATAAATTTAATTCATATAATATCTTTGTTCTTACACACTCTCTCTCTCTCTCTACTTTCTTTTGGTAGATTTTTGTTCTTTCTTATAATTGTAATTAAGGTTGGATGGTTTTTTTTTTTTTTTTAACAATAAATATGTGTTTTGGTATTGTGTTTTTTTAATTTCTCATCACTAAGTCTTCCCTCTCTATTTTATAACTTTGCTTGAATTTTGGTTTGGGTTAATATTTAGTTTTTTGGGAAATAGGAATTTGAGTTTATATACAATCTACATGGGTATGAATTTGAATATATACCTATCAATTGTTTGAGTAATAAATTATTATAAATTCCATCTTTTTTCCCTTTGGTTTTATCTTAATTTTGGTTAAGATAACATTGTAATTTTGTAATAAGTTTTTATTATTATGATAATCTCCGAGATGATAAATTTGAAATTTATAAAGTTTAGTTGTATATTAGGCAAATATAACACACTACAACATAAGTTAGAAGAATATGGTTCACCTTAAAAATATATTAATCAAACATACAAAAAATAATTGTTACTTTTTATATATTACATCTCATTACATAATATTTATATATTCTCATGCATCGCAAGGGTCTGCGGTTAGTTTAAAAGAAAAAAGTTGACTTGATAGAAGAGAGAGACATATATTGCAATTGGCATCAAACTACATGAAAAAAAGAAGGGAGTCTAGTGAAGAATAAAGTGCATCAAAACCTTCACGTCCAATACTGCTCTCTTTTGAGAAAGGCAGCTAGTCAGCTACTTTGCAAGTACTCTCCAGAATCTTTTCTTCAAATGCGCAATACCTAAATTCCTTCAAGATATGTACTTGCCATATCAACATTAAAGCAGAGGGCATTGTTCTATTCATATGTTCCTCTCTTTTGCACTTTGTATATGCTGCCAAAACAAATCTCTACAGCATATAATCTTTTACTTAGAAGTTAGAACAATTTAAATATATATTTACTATAAAGTCTTCATTTTTATTGGAATTTATAAAATTATTTAATAGGCAATTCTATTTCTAGAAAGGAAGCATGTGAAAAAAAAAAAAAAAAAATGAAAATTTTCCGGCAATAAAGCAAAAGCATTGAACTTTAATATCTTGATTGCTTCAATGAATGGATAACACAGAAAAAAAGGTTGTTTCTTTACTATTTGTTAATTCCACTTGCTTTGCCTAGAATGCCTTAAGTAATCTTTTCTCTTTCTATTTTTTCCCTGAAACATAAGTAAATTATTCTCTTGTCATATTTAATCACGTATATATAAAATTACTTGCACTCCATATGAAAAACTTTATAGAACCCGCCATTCACCATTTATTTATTTATTGTTATTATTATTATTATAGGTTTTATCAACCAACAATCTTGGGTTGCACAATAAAACTTTTCCCCTTTCAAATACCCCTCCAACCGTAATTAATCCTTTCCTTTCATTAGTTAAACCTAATATCATTATTAAGAAAGAACAATATGATAAAAATGGTGATAAAAATACCTATAAGAGGGTCCAATGTAGCGAGGTATCAGTATTACTTGGTATGCTTCATGATCTTAAGGAACACAAAAGATGGAGAGTGGATTGAAATTGGAATTAAGCCACCAAAGGAAGAAAAGAGAGGAACCATTCATGCCATCCGTTATCACTGAAGGAACAATTGTTAAAGTTGTTTGTGTTACTTTTGCTGAGAATCATTGCTGTCTAATATTACTTTCTTTAACCTAGAGAATTAATCCTTTGTGCAAGCATCATTAAAAGACAATTAACAGGAAAAGTGTTCAACAATGTCACCTTCATGGCTTATAAATATTGATGTGGTTATGCTAAGCTTGACACTACAACCTGCCTCTCATCACTTTTATCATCCCACAAAACTATTAAGCATTCCTGACAGGGATAAAAAAAAAATGACAGACGGAGTTTTCTTTGACCTTTCCTGGAAAGTACTTGAAGTGCTACATTCCTTACTTCTCCAAGAGATAAAGTTAGCATGTGGTGTCAAAGCTGAGCTTGGAATTCTAAAGAGCACAGTTTCCACAATCCAAGCCGTGGTTCTAGATGCAGAAAATCAAGGTTCTCATAATTACGAGATCAAAGACTGGCTCAGAAAGCTCAAAGATCTCTTCTTTGATGCAGATGACCTGCTGGATGATTTCTCAACTGAAGCTCTGCTACAGAAAATGATGACTGGAAGTAAGATAACAAAGGAGGTACGCATTTTCTTTTCAAGTTCAAACCAGCTTGCTTATAGTCTTAAGATGGGCCATAGAATAAAGGCAATTAGGGAGAGACTAAATGCCATTGCTGCTGATAGGATGAAGTTCCGGTTTATAGAAAACCCCATTGAGCCACAAGTCAATATTAGGAATAGAGAAACTTATTCTTTTGTACTTGAAGAAGATGTGGCTGGGAGAGATGATGATAAGAAAGAAATTATAAAACTTCTTTTTGATACCGATGTTGTAGAGAATGTTTCAATTATTCCAATAGTTGGAATCGGAGGATTAGGAAAAACTACACTAGCTCAACTCATATACAATGATGAAAATGTCAAAAATAATTTTGAGCCAAAGTTGTGGATTTGTGTCTTGGATAATTTTGACGTAAAACAAATTCTAGAATCTATGAAAATTGAGAGGCATGAAGAAAACCTTGAGATTTTACAAAATCAGCTTCGAGAAACACTTAATGGAAAAAAATACTTCATTGTCTTGGATGATGTGTGGAATGAGGACATAGATGAATGGCATCAATTTAAGAATTTATTAATGGGTGGTGCAAGGGGAAGTAGGATAGTGGTAACTACACGCTCTATTAAGGTAGCAGAGATAATAGGCACAACTTCACTTTATGATCTTAAAGGCTTACCGGAAGAAAAGGCTTGGTCCTTATTTGTAAAAATGGCATTTAAAAATGGCAAAGCACTAGAGAACAAAGCTTTAGTAGCATTGGGAAAACAGATTGTGGGAAAGGGTAATGGGGTTCCTCTCGCTATAAGAACAATAGGAAGCTTATTGTATGGTAAAATCTCCGAAATTGAATGGCAATCCTTCTTAGAAAATGAACTCTCAAAACTAGCTCAACAAGAAAATAAGATTTTATCGACTCTAAACTTGAGTTATGATCATCTTCCATCGCACTTGAAGCAATGCTTTGCCTATTGTAGATTGTTTCAAAAGATCATAGAATTAATGTAGATAAACTTATTAAACTTTGGGCTGCACAAGGTTTTATTAAGTTAATAGATCAAAGACAATGTGTGGACGATGTTGGTAGAGAATATTTTATGCAATTACTTTGGAGGTTGTTTTTCCAGAATGTAGAAAAGGATGATTTGGGCAACATAAAATCATGCAAAATGCATGATCTCATGCATGAACTTGCAATTCTTGTGGCTGGGACAGAAAGCACCATATTAAATTCAAGTTGGGAAAATGTTATTGAAAATGTTTGTCATGTATCATTTGGTCCTACGGATTTATTGATACATCTTTCAATGCCCAAGTGTAATGGATGGAAGATAAGAACAATTCTTGCATCTGGTGTAGGGGGGAATTTGGATAGCTTAACTTGCGATGCACTTGTCTCAAATCTCAAGTATTTGCGCACATTGGATTTGAGCAAGGTAGGGCTACGTGTAGTGCCGCATTCAATTGGGGAATTGAAGCATTTAAGATATCTTAATCTTTCTAAAAATTCTAGTATTGAAATTCTCCCCAATTCAATTACTAATTTGTTGAATTTGCTTACACTAAAACTGAATAGTTGTTTGGAGCTTAGAGAATTACCCAGGGACATTCAAAAGTTGGTCAGTCTCAAGCATCTTGATATTACTGATTGTAGCAAATTGACACATATGTCCTTTGGACTTGGGCATCTTTCTTCTCTTGAGACACTACCAATGTTTGTAGTGAGCAAGGAAGGTTTCAAGGCTAGGCCTAGTGGTGGGCTAAGTGAATTGAAATATCTTAGAAATTTGGGAGGAAGCCAGACAATTACCAACTTAAGACATGGAAAAGATGACAAGGTGGTGCTGGAATGTAAAGGTGCAAAAATGACTGAGAAACAGCATCTTCAACGACTAGAATTTTTGTGGGACCCAGAGTGGACTGAAGAAATCAAATGTTATGATGAAATGTCATTGGAAGGGCTCCAGCCACATCCAAATCTTAAAGCATTGGGGTTTTATGGTTATATGGGTGAAAATATTCCAAGTTGGGTCTCTTCACTCACTAATCTTATCGATTTGTGGTTAAGGGATAATCGTAGATGCCAGCACCTGCCACTGTTAAATCAACTCCCTTTTCTCAAGACTGTCAGTCTTTTGGATATGGCAGCACTTAAATACATGGAGAAAGACACTGCTAGTAATTTTTTTGGTTCCTCTTCTTCAAAAGCAACATTTTTCCCATCCTTATATTCTCTTGAATTAAGGAATTGCCCTAATATGAAGGGATGGTGGATGAGAGATTATGATAATGAGGCAGAGCATATGTTACTGCCATCATTTCCTCGTCTTTTAAAATTAGGAATTTATCAATGTCCTAACTTGACTTCCATGCCCAAGTTTCCATTTCTCAAAGAAGAGCTGCAATTGTATAAAGCTAGCTCAAAGGTATTGCATCAGACAATGAATATGGTACCAAAACAGAGCCCATCAACCTCCTCCTCATGCAACTTTCCCCTCTCAGAATTGGAGTCTTTGTCCTTATTGGATGTTTCAGATTTAGAATTGCTTCCAGAGGAGTGGCTGCAGAACCTTGTTTCTCTCTGGAAACTCTTTATAATATTGTGTGATGGACTAGGATCTTCAACTTGTAGAAGTATTCAACATCTCACCTCGCTTCAATCTATGGAAATATAGCCCTACAATGAGCTTGCTCTGCTAAACAACGAAGATGATGGCATGGCCTTAAGAGCCTTCATTCTCTACGTCTTATGGGAATTACAAAGCTGGTGTCTTTACCAAATGGGCTTCAACATTTTACGACTCTTCAACAACTCATAATTTCAGAATGTCCTAGTTTGATGGCTTTACCAGAGTGGATAGGCAACCTTACATCACTACAAAGTCTTTTCATTCGCAATTGCCCCAACTTAACATCATTGCCTCGAGAGATTCATGAGCTCAAATCTTTAGAAAATCTGACAATTATTGATTGTCCCCTCTTACGTCAAAGATGCCTGAGACAAACAGGTGAAGATTGGCCCAACATTGATCATGTCCCACACTTAATTGTGGATTATTGGGACCAGCCGGAAATAATTTCTTCAGGTATGCATCTATCTTTTAATCCCAATTTGTCATAGCCTTCGATATTTCTTCAACATGCTCTTCTTCTTGGTGCATTTTGAGCTTTGTTGTATTTTGGAGGACTTCTTGGTTAATTGACTTCTCATGCAGGAACAAATGAACCATCTAAGACAGAGAACAAACCTAGGCTCAAAATTCGGACCCTATTCAAAAACTACAATTGTGCAACAGGTCAAGAACTCAGTGGTAATCTTATTTTCTTTCTTTCTTTCTTTCTTTCCTCTTCTTCTTTTATTTTAAAATTCTTTTGTATTTTGCTCCTATCCTTAAAATTTTTAATAAGACACGATTTTTTATTTATTTATTTTTTAAGTTTTAGGAGAACAAATAAGTATAACATAAATTCTTTCATTTGTTCTTTTATAAAATAAGATTGTGTTCATGGACTGACATATATGGTTGATTATTATAATTACAGAATCATAGAAAATTTCTTAGCACTTTGAGGGCAGAACTTAACCAGGCAACTACACTGCAGAATTGCGCTAACTATGGAGGTATTTTGTTTGTTTGTTTGTTTTTGTTTATTTTTGTTTTTTTTCATTAGGAGAGAGTGGTGTTATATTTAAAATTTAGACATAATTTGCAAATTCTCCATTGAACTACTCAGAATATAACTAATGGCTTAAGTTGTTCTTTGATGATCCTTTCTGTACACAATACATTCTCGTTGTAATTCTTTAGGCTTCTTTGTGTCCATTGTATGTGAAGTAGTCTTATTTTAATTACATCATCTTTACCTATAAAAAAAAGTAGTTCTTTGATGGGATAATCTACCTAAATAGATTCTTTCTTTTGGTTTATGTTAAAAGCAGAACATTCAATAATCACAAGATTCTCCATCTGAATTGCAATTTTTACCTACTAACTGAAAATTTCTAATTATAGTTTGAGTTTTTTCAAACATTTCAAAAAAAACCTTTGGTGCCTTCAGTTTCTTTGTTCTTTATCCCTTTTTATATGTTGGGTTTCTAATGCAGAGAGCATCACACAACCACGAACTATTTTTATTTTCCTTGTGGTTGATCTCTTGATATTTCTCTATCTCCAGCAGCTGCTAGCAACCTTTCTTTCCAAATATTTCAAAGTTAAAAATTCTAGTCTTTTGATTATTTGTACTCCTCATTGTTGTCTTGCCAAAAAGGAAAACTTTTTTCCCTTCACAATTTTTATGGATGGCAAGTAATAACTTATCTTCTTTTTATCTGTTTTCATGTGATAGATTGTTAATTATCAGAGGAGCACCCAAGTAACAAGTTTAAGAACTTTGTTCGCCAAGTGGTTGATATCTTGCCTCTTTATCTACCTTCTAAAGCCATCTTTAAACCTAAGGTATTTGACTTTTTTTTGTAGAATGGAACACCAATATTATTGTTCTTGTTTGTTCTTCATTATGTGTTTTGAGGTTTTGATATTTTGGAGAACTTATCAGTGGTTTGATTTCTCATGCAGAACGAATGAAGGCAAGGAACAAATCTTGCTTAAAATTCAGACATTGTTCAAAACATTCAGGCCTTGAAATTAAGCAAAGTTGTGAACTCAGCGGTAATCATCTTTTCTTTTTTATTTTGTATTTGGGAAATCTCTTTCTACTTTGTATTCTTTCTGTTTGTTCAAAGGACTTTTGTTGCATTTATGATTTTTTTTTCACATATATGGAGAAGAAAAGGATAGTGTAACTTGCTTTCTATTCTAACAATTTAAATCTTTGTACCTAAAACTGAGTTGATGAGGTGTGATTTAGGTTGCTTTGCTGAAATAGAGAAAATCTTACACTTGAAGGGAGTATCTACCTGATCAACAAACACTGCAGGAATTCACTTATTATTAGGGTATTCTGTTCAGTCATTTCATTTGCACAATGTCATTAGATTAATTAGAAAGAAACTACTGGCTTAGTTAGTTTATACAATGAAATAAGGCAGAATAATTTCTTCTTCTCTCAAATGTGTTTGGAGAATTCTTTTTAATGTCAAAAGCATGATAAGATTGAGTCTAGTGTCTTTAGGGAATAAAAATGATTAAATCTAAAGGTAGACTTTTTTTCTTAAAAAAAAAAAAAAAAAAAAAAAAAAAAACCATCCAAATTGCATTTTGTATGTGTTGAGGACTCTTTTTTCACGCCACATGGCATCACTTCATTGGCAACTCGCGTCACATCAACATATTATAGATTTTTGGGTAAATCTCATTTAAAACCCAAAATAAGTTTATATCTTATTCAACTACATGGATTGGGCTCACATAGCCCACAAGATCCTTACTTCAAGAGATGGATTCATGGTCCATATTTCCTTTTCATCAATTGGGATCATAACCCACGACATTATCAACATCAATATATGGATCAAGTTCAAGTAATGAATCAAAACTCATGGCCCATATTATCTCTCTCATACTCATGGAAGGTGGCTTCTCCAACAAAAGCCCATATTTACATAAAATGACAATAAGCCCAAGGTATGTCATCTCATCTTTGGCTCATGATCCAAGCTCATGAGTCTCTTTGGGGAAACTTTGGGCGTCGTGGTTTGGAGGGCCAAGAGGTATGTTCAAGAAAACTCCAGTGATTTAAAGTTGGTAAAAGAAACATGTTACTTGGCGTGTCTTCTCTAACTCCGTGAACTCTGATGAGTTAGTGTGTAGCGGGTAACATATGGTAAGCCTCTCTTATCACATAGTACTTAAAATGATAAAACTCCCCATTGTTCTTTCCCTAAAACTTAATATTCATTATATGACAAACACTCAAAAACTCCTGCCATCTAAATGCTGACAAAATAACCATTCATTTAATCTCTAGTTGTTGCTATATGAATTTGAAGACCTAAGTATATTATTCTACATAAACTTATTACTACTTTCAGCTAAAATCCAACTCAAACACATGGCTAAATCTGATTGGCTATCTTCAGTTTTCAAATATAAAATATTCATAATATATTTAATACCTAGCTGCCATTTGCCATAATTAGACCAAATATTCCCCCGCACAAATGCCGGAGGAGCAATAAATGCTCTTCTTGCTCACCAAGATTAAGTCATAACACAATGAGACCTTGACTAGATCTCGGAAGCTTCGTTAACTATCAATCAATTATTCTATTACTTGCTAAAAATATATTGTAATAGAATCTTGGACCAAAAATATGAATACCCAAAAGAGGAAACCTTTCTAGTAGAATACCAGCGTGTGTTCAAGACTTGACACCTGGTTGAAATGATATCACTTGCCATTTAATTCTCAAATCCCAGCACCGAGTTACTATACCCAAAACAGCAAGATACTCTTAAAAGAGATCTTACCATTTTTAGCTAAACCTATCAAATAAATGCTGAATATTATCTCCAAAGAACGACATCATCCAACCCGACATCAACCTGTGATAGTTTTTTCTCGATGTTGGAAACAGCTTTTTTAGAACAAATGTGATAATTGACCTAGCAGCCTTGAAATTACAAAATTTCCTTATTTGGCTAAAAACCAAAACCAACCAAAGAAACTATATTTTTCTTGCTAAAATCATTTCCTTTTCTGTTGGTCTTTCCTTCAGCTACTATTACCCAAAACAGCAAGAACACCTTAAAGTTGAACATACCATTTTCGGCCAAATCCTAGGATAGATTTTCTGAAAATTTATTGCTAATTGGGACAAATTTTTGCTGAGATTCTTTGCTAAATACCCCCTTAAACTCAGCTATAAATAGAGCCTTTCATTAACACCTCAAGACACACCAATAGAGAAGAACAACTCTCTCATAAACTTCTCTATTTTCTCCCCCTCTGATTATCTTCTTAAGCTCTTAATGAGGTTCTGAGTTCTTAGTTTCCAAATTAGAAACTAAGCTCTTCAGTCCTTATTTCACAAATGCCCCTCATATCACTACTCATAAGCTTTTATCCATCCTCCAACAGAAAATCTCCGTAACATTGCTACACAAACTACAACACTATTACTTTTCTTATGCTCATTCTCTCACTCTCCATATTCAGAAAATACATCTATCTTACTGCCCATATCTTCTAAACACATCTCCCTCTTCACTTCTCTTACAAAACCTCTTCTCTTACAAAATCTTTCCTCTTGGAAAGCAACGCAAGTCATCACTATAACTTCTCCAGTAGCTATAATCTCATATCTTTACTATCTTTAACCTCCATATCTCTATTTACTTCCATGTATCTTACAAATTACAAATACAACATCCCACAAAACATTTATGTCTTTTACCATTTCCATACTTATCAAGAGATATCAAACACTCATACTAAAAGCCCTTTTCATGGAAGACACAAACTTCTAATACTAAAACCCTTCTCTTAGAAGGCACAAATACTTCTTAAAAAAGCCCTTCCCATGGAAGGTAATACTATTCATAATTTCACAATAACTAAAAGAGCATTATCAAGGGGAAATTCATTTAAGTGCATGATAAAGGGGACAAACTTAACCAGCCTCTACACACAGCTGGATATACTCTCTCTCCCTCCAGTTGCACCCATTTTTCCCTTTCAATCTTGAAGTTATCATGGCAAACTGCCTCTCCACTGCTAGAGTCATTCTGCTAGAATACTATCAATTCACCGACGCTATACAACTGGAGTTACAAACCATACAAAGATAAGTGACTTTGTTTCTATATCTCTAAATTTACACTATTGAATACATGATTACTTCACTTTTAAATACATATTACTTTATTTCAACTACTATTACAACTGTTAACCAAAGCTATTATATCAAACACATTATTTATTCAACCATGATCATGATTCTTAGATTTTGGGCTTTACTCATTTTGTAGGCCTGTAAATACGCCAGAAGCCATTGGACTACGTGGCCCAATGTTGAGTTCCGGAGGCAACTCCCTAAACATATTTGGGTTTAGCAAGGTCACCCCCCAGTGGACAACACGTGGCTGCGCGCCCAAAAAGGACCCCCAACTGTATGTAATAAATTTTTAAATGATTAGATTTTGAATGTGTTATTTCAGAATAATCTTCAACTTTCTTTAATTTAATAGTTATTGAGATCCCATCTCGATGTTTATTAATGCTCTCTTACTAATTCTTCATTATGGAATAATTTGAAAACTTGCTCCAAAATTTTTTTCCCCTGGAAAAAAGCAAAAGATAAGTTGCTTATGGAAGTTCCATCTCAAGTTTCTGCCAATGCAATGGGTGTCGATGATGTTTTGGTTTCAATGTTTTAGAACCATCTGTTCAAAACTTCCCTTTTGGCATTTTTTGATATCACACCTTGAAATAGGATTGTAAAATCAAATCTTACGATATTATCTGTTTGGAGTTACACCATGAAATTAGTGGTTGGAAACTTGATGATGAATTCTATTTATTTATGAAAGCAACATATTTGAACGTTGTGTGCTCATATGACACAGACCTGCCTAGATTCAAATTTTTCCTTTTGCAGTATTGTTGAACATAGTTTATTTACTGAAAGATAATGTGGAAATTATTAATAATTCAAAGCTGGTTTTCTTGCTGAACTTCTTAGGGTCGTCTTGTGCAAAAGTCAAGCACGTGGTTTAGAAGCAAATATGAATGTTGTATCATGATTGAGAGCAATTTGGCACTCAGGGGTCATTGAATTTGATGTTTTGGGGAAATCTGTTATGATGTCTTGGAATTAGTTATTTTTGTATGCAGGTGAGTGGAAATTTTTAGGGTCATCTTATTGCAGATTTTGCTACTATCCCATCTAGGAAATTTAATTTGCTTCTACCATTTTATTTATTTACATTTGTTTCCATTTTTTATCAATAGACTGGAATGAGATATGCATTACATTGAGAATGAATTAGACCATGAAACAAACGCTTCATAATCTGTTTGCTTGATTTTTAACTTGTAAAGCTTTGTAAATCTTAGTCTTTTATTTCTACCTAAGTTAGGGGTAGTTCAAGTGATCTATCAAACTTGCCTTTCCCAAAAATGTAGTTCTTGATGAGAAGTAACTTTCATGTTTGAACCTATGATCTTACTTTCCACCCTCATTTATTGGGGGAGGAGAGATGCCATTTGGTCCAAAGACCATTGCTCTTTTTTTTTGGGAGAGTGGAGGATGTGTTACTTTGTAGTCAATTCAAAATCAAAATAGAGGTGGATTCTCATGAGTCTTCTATCCAATAGGCAATAGTCTTCAATGCTTTTTTGAATATTGACAGAGGTTGACAATGTTTCCTTTGTCATTGTGTTAGATGTGTATAATGGAAACCAGTGTAAAGAACATGTCACCATTTGGACTGATATACGCCTATATGTACACACACGCACACATCTATGGATATGATTAGATGAATCATTTTGATTCATTTTGCTGTGTCACAATTGAGTTCATTAAAATGAGTGGTGATTCTGGATTTAACACTTATAAGGAGCAATCTCCTGATTTAATGGCTTTGTGGAGGTGTCTGTAGTTATTGACACTTGACTTTCTCATAAAGAGCAATTTCTCAGTTAGCACCTTCACCTTATAGTGACACTGTTGTCATTATGTGATTTCTAAGCGTTTATCCATAGTTATGACGTGAGAACACCTAGCTCTAAGCTCAAACTTAATGATAACAGTATCATCTATAATGTGAAAGTACTAACTGAGAAATTACTCTTTATGAGAGAGTTAACTTTAGAAAGAAATGTAATTATAAATTTCAAAAAACATAGTATTGGAGAACATAACTTTAGAAAGGGATCAATTCCTCCATGTTTGCCAAAAAAAATATGATTAATTGTAGAGCACATCAGTTTACAGGTGGCTTTGGCCTATTAACATTTGTAGGTTTTGTGTAACCATATACATCTATACATCCATATTTATTTACTGATTCTTAGCCTGCATCTCTTTTTGAGTTTTGTTAAACACTTGTCCAGATTTCAATATTTACCTTCTGTTTCATTTTATACTAACAATTATATAGTTATGTACTCTTCTGCATGTTAGGTGGTTGGTTACCTGTTGAAGATTGGGATTCGGATAGCTCGCCATAACTATCTTGGAAGTGAATGCGTACTTGGTTCTATTGTTGTGAGGAAAAAAAGTTGATGATTCACATTGTTGGATCACTGATAATTGCTATAAAGATTGAAAATATAAGGCTTCTGGTACTAATTCATATTCAAATAACCCAATGCTTTGTCTTTAATTTTTGAAGTTCATCTGCAGTTGTGATATTGGTGTTTAATGTGGCACATGTATGCATACATATCTAAATACATATATTGTTCCTCTTTTACCAGTCACTAATTTTGGTGTTGTAATTTGTTGTGGGCATGCTTGTAGTAAGCATTTAAGTGATTTACTTTGTTAAGAAATTTGAATAGGAATTTTCCCGTTTTATTTTTATTTTTATAAGAGGATTTTTCCTAGTTTAATCTGAATCAAATGAGTACTGAGGATATGTATCATAATAAAATAAAACAGTGGTAAAATCTTCGGCTTTTTTTTTTTTTTTTTTTATAATTTTTTTTAATGTAAGAGTTACTTTGAATTGTAAATTTATACTAATTAAGTACACATGTTTTCATGCTTATATACATAAGCATTTTATTTTTGCCCCATAGCAAATGAAAATCATATTATTCAGGGTTCTTCCAAAATGTTTGAAATTTGTACCTGAATATTAATATATAATTTCATTATAATGAAAACAATATTAATAGAGAAAATACGAGAAGAGTGGAAAAAAAAAAAAAAAAAATCTCTTTTTGATCTTTCAAAATGTGCAAAATAATCAAATGCATTCCATTGGATTGTTGTGCCAAGTGCCAACTTTATAACATGCTCTATAAATTGTAGAACATCATTTAATGCCTCAAATTGCTTATAGGTGAACTAATCCGAGCATCAATTATAGGTTCAAGAATGTTCTGTGTGTGTGCTAAGTTAAAACATTCAGTCCCTACATTGGGAAAGGGGCAAGCACCATGTTGGTGACAACTGACAACCATTCTGGCATCAAACAGAAACATCAACAATTGCAGCACAAATGGCTCCAGATGAATAAGTTACTGAAACAACTAATACAGTGAAACATGAGTTGAGTAACCTCATGGAATGTGATGAAGTTTAATGGAAGCAGAGGTCAATGATTACTTGGTTGTAAGAAGGGACAGAAATACAATGTTCTTTCATGCTAGAGCTAGTTAGAGAAAGAAGAGAAATACCATCACATGCATACAAGGATCCAGCGGGTTATGGCAAGCTGAATTTTGTAATGCTCGAAATATCTTGCTACACACACAAACGAAAAAAAGCATCTATGGTATTGGAAAATATAGCTAGAGTTTAGAAAGATCTCACAAACTAGAGAATCACGCGAATAAGATTCCAAGTTTAACACCTAGCCCACCATCTTTAGATATCCTTTAAGATAACTCATGGCTTATAAATATTAAATGTGTCCACTCCTAACCAATGTGGGACACAAAGCAAAAGTGTTTGGAACGTACTTACCCACACTAACAAATAGTTATACGAAGTCAAGCATGTAACAATCTAATAAGTTAATATCATAAGGGAGGGTAGTGGGACCAACTTTGACAAAGGAGTACTATAAAATTGAATCATAGGGCATTTACTCATTGGTTTGTTACATGGGTGATTTGGTATAACTATTACTAAGAAAGATGTTCTCATTTAAGAGCACTCACAAAGAGTGGGTGCTATATAGGTATAATGCTATTTTTTAGCTCCAAATATCAAAAATCATTCACGCAGCAGAGGAGCTAAATCTAAAAATTTAGCTCCTCAGCTCTAAAGCACATCTATCTTTAGATGTGCACTTTGTAGCACAAAGCTAAAAAAAAAAAAATTTTTTTATTACACCCTCTCTCCTCTCTCTCATTAAAATACTCACATCATTTCTCTCTGTCTCTCTCTCTCCGGCTTCTCCTCTTTCCTCTTTCTTCCTCAAAATTTTTTTTCTCTCTAGCTCACCGGTCTCTCATCTCCCTCATCCCTCGGCTCACCGGTCTCTCCAGCTCGCCGGTCTCTCCATCTCGCCGGTCTCCGTCATCCTCGCTCGCCGGGTCAATTTTTTTCTCTCTAGCTCGCCCTTCCTCATCTCCCTCATCCCTCATCTCTCTAGCTCGACCGCCCAGCCGACGACCGAAGCCCAGCCCAGCGCCGACCACTTCTCACATCAAATCTGGGCAATGAGCTTCGGTGGATTTTTGTTCTCGTGCTCATTCCTTTTGCGCCGACCGAAGCCCATTCCTTTTATGCTCGTTGTGGATTTTTTTTTTTTTTTTTTTTTTTTTTTTGTGGACCTGGTAGTGGTGGTGGTGGTGGTGGTGGTGGTGGTGGAGGATGTTTGTGCTGTGTGTGGTGGTGGTGGTGGAGGATGTTTGTGCAATGGTGGTGTGCTGGGTTTGTCTCCGATTGAGGATTTGGGTTTTTTTTTTTTTTTTTTTTTTTTTTTTTTTTTTTTTTCTATTGTGTACTGGTGGTGTTGGTGGTGGTGGTGGTGGTGGTGGTGGAGGATGTTTGTGCCGTGCGGTGGTGGTGGTGGAGGATGTTTGTGCTATGGTGGTGGTGATATATTTATTATTTTATTATAGTAGAAATATTACTATTTTATTGTAGTAGAAATATTATTTTATTGTGATGAATATATTATTTTATTGTATTGAAAGCTAAAATAGATCCACTCTTTGTAGCATGTGTGTAGGTAAAATAGATAAAGTAACTTTTGGTGGAGCTAAATTGCTAAAAATTTAGCTCCACTGCTGTGGATGCTCTAAGGCAATTCTGTGTTGTAAAAGTTAACTATTTCACTCCCCCCGCCCCGCCCCAAAAAAAAAAAAGGAAAGGGGGAAATTAAAAAATGAAGAAAAAAAATCCTTAGAAAAGACCAACAATAATTTGATTAAAGTTTGTTTAAAGAAGATCAATGCATTTGACTTTTACTTATTTGCTAAAAACTTTTTGCTTTTTGTCTCTGTTCTTTTACGAATAATCCAACTTTTGACTTTTTGAAAATAAGCTAGTTTTTGACTTTTTGTCACACATTTAACATAAAATCACTAAAATCTATTTTTTTGATAATTTTTGTTTGCTATTGTCCTTTTCTTAAATTTTAGAGAAAATTTTCTTTAGCATGGAAAAACACATTAAAAAGAAAAGGGTATTGTTTATGGAAAGGGTTTTGTTCCCAATTGGACGAGGTGAATGTGTGGGGTCATCTTCTTAATTCTTGAGAACACATTGTCCAAACAAACAAAACGGTAGCTTCCATGAGTTTTCTATGAAATGAATTAGGACTTACTTCTCACTTGTATTCTAATAAGTGGGATTTATATATCATCTTTATTGAAGACTTTACCTAATCCATAGGACTAATATGGTTCTTCTTTATTTCTCTTGTACGCATGATTTAAATAAGTAGTTTTTATTTATTTATGAATAAAGTTTCTCTCCAAACTAGTTTGGAGAGAAATCCTTCAAACTTATCATATATTTTTATATTGAGTGTGAAATTTGAAAATTTAACCGTTGAATTGCATGTTCTTATTAGATCCTTCATGCTTGCAAAATTTCAAGAAAATCAAAGATCAATTACTATAGGCATGTTAAGAAAATAAGGAACATGAAATTCAACAGTTAGATTTTCAAAATTCACTCTTGAAAAAGAGATATATGATAAGTTTGAAGGGTTTCTCTCCAAACAAACTAGTTTGGAAAGAAACTTTGTTCTTTATTTATTTAGAATAAAATAGTTTTTATTTTGATTGTACTGAGGATGATACTAATCTTTTCTTCATCCGACAAGTCAGCAAATTTTTTTATCATATAAATATGTACCAGATAGAGTTGTTGGATTCCTAATTTTCAAATAGTTATCTTCTATTTGGGGGAAAAAAAACTATTAAAGATAGTTTGTAATGGAGGATATAATAAGAACATGCAATTCAATGGTTAAATTTTCAAATTTCACACTCAATATAAAAATATATGATAAGTTTGAAGGGTTTCTCTCCAGACTAGTTTGGAGAGAAACTTTATTCTTAAAGATATATTTGAGTTTGTATTATTTGGAGAGAAACTTTATTCTTAAAGATATATTTGAGTTTGTATTATTTTATGTAATGGTGCAAGAGGCCACTTGTTGTTTAAAACTCATCAACATCTAACCTTAGACCCTATAGCTTCTAGTCATTATAATTTACACTTCATCATATGAGAAAGACGTAATTGCTAAGACTTTATATTGTGAAATGTGAACATAGGCAGTTAAGCAAAATCACGTAACCGTCTTGTATTCTTCCTTTCTTTTCCCATGTTTCCACGTCTCTACATTATTTTTCCTTTAATTTCAACAACAACTAGAGGAACTTTCCTCATAGTTTGTACTTAGTACTTTGTAGCAAATGCTTGATACAATGCGTTTCTTCGCCGTTAAGGAAATGGCATGAGATTTGATTAAATATTTATGAAGATTTATAGAACAGTAAAATATTGGTAGAATAAGGGTATGTTTGGATACCGCTTATTTTACTGAAAACTGAAAATACTGTAGCAAAATAATTTTTAAATATGTGAATAGTATTGTGGAACCCAGTTTTAAAGTTTTTTTTTTTTTAATAAAATACTTGTGGGTCTCTTGAACAGTACACAAAACCCACTGAACAGTGCATAATCACATGAAATGCTCTTCTCCAAAAAAAAAAAAAAAAAAAAAAAAAAAAAGGAAACGCCAAAACGCCAAACTGGCAGTTGTATCCAAACGGGTATTAGGTATAATGTTAAAAGTCAACGACTTTGCAAGGTAGTTTCAGCCAAAAACCCAGAGAATAGCAAAGTCAAAATGGATCAACTTCCCTGATCAAACCAAAAAGTGGAAGCATTGAACTACCACGTCAATAACGTATGAATTACGAAAGTTCAAACTTCAAAGGGCCTTGTCTTAATAAATAAGTAGCACAATGCTATAAAAAGAAAATTACAATTTACCCTATCTTTTTTTTGACTCTGTCATAATTCAGTACACAAATTTTCAATTGATTGTTACATTTGACTTGTAAAATTTGGATTAAAATCAAAATGTTTTCATCCAAATTAACTAATTTTGTATCGTTTTAGATTAATAAAATACTATAATGATTTGACCATTTTTGTTGTTGATAATTTGATAGTTAAAGAGGGGAGATTTGAATGCTAGGCGTCTCCATTAAAAAAACCAAAAAGTATAAATTGAGTTACAAAACTTTTGATATTAATTTGACTCACTTAAAATTTAGTCTCAAAAACGATTTCATTTTAGTCAATTAAAAAAATTTGTGGACTAAATTATAATAATATCATTTAACTGTGTCACATGAAGATAAATTGTAATTTTTCCTATAACAATAATTAAAATATAGAGGATTGTTCCTATGCTACCGAATTCTTAATTAAATTTGTAATTAAAAAAAAAAAGGTTACATTGGATACAATTCTCCCAATAAGCTTCAATAATTTGTATACAAATTTCTTTTGAGAAGATTTTTTTTTTTTAATTTGTTAAATTGTGAATAGTATACAAAAAGTGGTGTCATTGATTGATCAATCTGAAACTCAATATCAATCGGTCACCTCTATAAGTTGTAATAGAATTGTGTAGAATTAAAATTAAAGTATCCTGAATGTATTCTTTTTAACTATGACAACATCACAAAACATATCTCTAATACAAAATAATTAAATTAATAAATTAGCACTGTTTTTTTAATGCAAAGTAATTAATTAATAGTATCTAGTAGCTAGTGCTTAAGGGCTGATAGAGAGAACTTTGTAACTCAATTGATATTTTTAGGTATTTGTCAAAAAAAAAAAAAATCTAAGTTTAAAATGGTGGGGATGATTTTGAGGAGGATGGAAAAAAATAAAAGAAGAAAGAAAAGAAAGGAAAATAAGAGAAAAAATGGAAGTAGAGAATCAAAATATTGAGTGTTTGGTTGAGAGAAGATGAGAAAGAGAAAAATGGTGGGGCATGACTTTTTTCTTTCTAGACCATCAAAACTTGATCTCCCCCATCTTAGAAAGAAATAAGTAAATTTCTGTCTTTTCCTTCTTTTATTTTTCCATTCCTCCTATTATTCTACTGTTCGTATTTTTTTGCTAAACTTATTCCACTGTTCATTTTTTTGGGGTGCTCACCTCACATTTTGCCTTTTCTTTCTTTTTGTTTTTATTGGTTTCCTTCATTCTCGGTTTTTTTTTTTTTTTTTGATCCTTTTGGCCTGTTCTTTTAAAATATTAAAAAGAAGAAGAAAGTGTCTGTGGTGCTTGCCCCGCTATTAAGCATTTTTTGTCCGTTTTGGGGAGTCAGTCCTTTACGGTTTTGTCACGAAGGGGTGGGATTGTCCCACATCGCCTAAGTAACCCTCCCACTCATGGTTTATAAGCTTCTGGAGCGACCATGAGTGTACCACTACTACACATTAAAAAAAAAAAGAAAGTGTCTGTGGGTGCTTGCCCCGCCATTAAGCGATTTTTATCCGCTTTGGGGAGCCAGTCCCTCACGGTTTTGTCACGAAGGGGTGGGATTGTCCCACATCGTCTAAGTAACCCTCTCACTCATAGTTTATAAGCTTCTGGAGCGACCATGAGTGTACCACTACTACACAAAAACTGCTTAATGGCGGAGCAAGCACCCACAGTGTCCATACATAATTTTTTAATAAAAAAATGTGTATAAAAATTGTGTTGCCTTTTGCTTTATTTAATAGGGATATAATTGTGAATTAATATTAACTTTATTTTCTATATTTTTCCATCTCTCCACATTTCCATCATTCCAACCAAACACATATGAGAGGAAATTGAATCTTTTCTATCTTTTTCTTATTTTTTATCATTTCGCTTTTTTACTCCTTCAACCAAACGGATGGTAACTCTCCTTGTTTTTTTTTTTTTTTTTGAAAAAAAAATAATAAAAGGACTTATGGGTGGATGACCGAATTAGATTTGTGGAAGAAGGAACAACGTCCATACCATTTTAGAGTTTAGACCATTGGAAGTGGAGAATCAGAATATTGAGTGCTACTAACATCACCATGATTCTTGAAGTTGTGTTTATTATGGCAATTATCTCCAACTCTCGCTTTTAAATTTTGACAACATTTTATTATTGACACAACATCAAATCAATTAGGTCTCCCAAAAAAAAAAAAAAAAAAAAATCAAATCAAATTTATCACACGTATTTGAGCAGTAAATTTTGACAACATTTTAGGATCATGTACAATTTATCTAACCAATTATCATTAGCCGCATTGATCTTTGTGGCTGATAATACGTAATATTTTCACAATAAATCTTAAGTGATTAGGTGAAAATTTGTTATTAATGAATAAAAAAATATGTTAATAGTGAGTTTTTTTTTTTTTTTTTTTTTGAGAAATAAACGGTGGACTTAGTTTTAAACCAATAATAATTTATCATTTAGGATTTATTGTAAAATTATTGTGAAAATATTTTAAACGTAGAATTTCTCTTGTTCCTGTCTATGGAGTATAATATAAGAGTACTTGCATAAGTCCATGCAAAATGGCTAAAATGCAAAATTTTTGGCCAATCAACCTTAAAAATACCCACATTAGTATGTGTAAAATTATTCATCTATGCTACAATTTCCATTTTAGCTACATTAACTATGTAAATTTATATGACTATTGTAATTATGTTTTTACATTTTCTATTCATTCTATACCTTTTCTCGATGATAAAGAAAGAGAGTAAATGGTGTTGTGATGTGTAAAGAGAAAGAAACAATTAAAAAATTACGAATTTACACCACTATTATAATTGTGTATTTTTGCATTTTTTAATCATTCTTTGTGTTTCTAAAAATGAAGAAAGAGGATGAATGGTGTTGTAATACGTGAAGAGAAAGAAAAAATTAAAAAAAAAAAAAAATCTTATGCTAAAATAAATTGAAATTTTCATGAGGCTTGAAATCTCTTAGAAAAAAAATTATAATCTTTATGTTAGTACTTTTTTTTTCCTCTCTCCATGCCATTGTAGGAGGCAAAAATTTGTCAAGCCAATTACAAAATGCCACATCAAAAATTTAGTGATAAATTCTAAATTAATATATCGTTAAATTAATTAAATCAAATGGTGACATGTGTCATCCAAATTGACATCATATTGACATATTAAAATTTGGCATGTGTCATTTAGCTCACAAGATAAAGATAAATTTCCTATTCAAAATTAATGGATAATTATCTTTATTGAAATAAATAAATAAATTAAAGATAAATTTCCTACTCAAAATTGATGAATAATTATCTTTATTAAAAATAAATAAATTAAATAGAGATAATTATTTATCTTTGTTGATTATTATCTTTATCAAAATATGATCTTTATCAGAATAGATAAATAGAGATAATTATCTACGTATTTTCAAGCATATCAACTCAAAGTGGAGCTTATCCTTTGAAACCACTATAAATACATGACATTCCCTTTCATTTTTGACACGAAGTTTTCAAGAAGCTCAAGTTTTGGACAAATTCTGTCTCAAGAATCTTTGAAGAACATTCGAAGGACTTGAAGAACTTGAAAGACAACAAATCTTTAACAAGCTCAAAGCCAAAGATTTGTTGTGAAGACCACTTGATCCATCTTCCAACCAAATTGAAGAAAATTTCACGTTCGAGTCAAGACCACAAAGAAGATAGAATCAGAGGAGCACTTTTTGTAAAAGAGTCAAAACAGAGATTGTACTCACTACTTGATTAATACAAAATTATATTTGTGGAACACCTTTTTCAATTTGTTTGATTTGCTACAATTGAGAAATTTTGTATTTACAGTTGTTGAGGTCTAAAAAGTCACAATATTGCACCAAGGCCCAAAGTGGTATAGAGAATTGAACTCCATAAAAATAAAATACTTGAGCCTACAATAAAGAAAAAGATGGTACACCCAAATCCATTAAGGGTTTTGAGAAGGAACCCAAACCCACGAATGGGTAAGCCTTAGAACTCATTGAATGAAGGGAAGAAGAAAAGCCCAGCCCGCCAAGGTCGAAAAATCGCTAGAGAGCCTAGTGGTAAGAACTAGGTTGGGATACTTGGGGACTGCCAAGAGCTTGGGATTTTCGGGACGTGTAGTAAAACCAGGGTTGGATTAAGACAGTTCAAAAGGGGTGCCAAGAAACACAAGGAACAATAATAGATATGCCCTTATTAGCCACCCAATGATGCAGAAAGGAATCAAAAGGCTTGGGAACCAACAATTTAGGAACAAGGGGCTGGTACCTCGAGGAATTTAGAAAGAAGAATCATGAAGGGAAATGGCTAAGAAACTTTCAACCTGGCAGGAAGAAATTAGCTCACTTGGGAAAAATGACAAAGGAAAAGGTAGCCAAAAGTTGAGTCCGAAAAGGTGGGAACTAGAAACCTTGAAAGAAGAAAGACCTAAGGTTAGCTCTTTAAGACATACCAGAATGGAAAGGCAGCAGAAGGCTTTTAAGGAAGAAACTCCAAAAGAAGAAAATAATAAGGAATGAGAAAAGGGCCAACCACCAATGTTGCTGACACAACAATAGTTTTGGTACCTAGGGGAGTAAATGGAAGGAATCAGTGGTACCCTGGGAACCCTAGGATGACACTATGTTGAGGGCCAAAATTTCACAAGAGAGCCCATTTCATGAAAAATAAAAAAAGACCATGGGCCTTAACAAAAGAAGGCACAATTCATGAGGTTAAGAAGAACCATGAAAGCCCAAAGTCCCAAAAAAAAGGAAAAAGAAAGAAATGATAATAATAATAAAGAAAAAAGAAGAGGATCTCGGTCAGATCAAAGGACATGTAGCAAGGATCCCAATCAGAGGATATGCAACAAGAAGAGCATTAAGGCCTTAGGACCTTGGTGTGTCCTTTTGAAGCCTTGAGAAGAGGACCTTGGCTAACACATGGGAAAACCAAGATATATGCAAAAAGCCATTAAAAATCTAGCAAAAACCAGGTATTATCTTTGTAACCCATGGTCCAAGCCTGTGGGATCCCGAGTAGATAGTAAAGGAGAAATAGTTTTGGTCGGTAGGGGAAGTGATTTCTGGTGAAAGGAGGATCCCGAGGGTTTCCCTTGGTTCATATATTTGCTTGGAATGCATGAACCAATGGAAAACTCAATTCCCCCATGTGCATGACACCTCCCTACAATTTCCTCTCAATTGTCAATTTCAACTAAAACTGTCGTCAAGTACATTAAGTAGCCCACCCACTGTTTTGACTTTCCAAGAAGGAATCTTTCATTTATAACGAAAACCAAATGCCCCTTTTGAGTTATAATTGCCTAAATAAGCTAAATCTCTGCCCAATGCACATTTTTAGGTTCTAGAGGACATGGTTTTACCTAACAGACTTAGGACGTCCTCGCCCGGGGTACTAGACCATGTCTACTATAAAAGGAACACTAAGACATAGTAGCAAGGAGGGGAAGAAAAATGGGGATTTAGAGGGATAATTCAGAGGTTCAAAAGATATATTCTTAGAGCTTTAATAGCCCAACAAGAAAGAAAAAGAAAGAAACAAAATAAGAGAGCCAAGGTGAAGGAATTTTTCCCATATCCTTGAGATCATTCAAAATATCACTTAGCCTCCAAAGAAACATATGGCAAAACATGCACACATCAGATATCACTCTCTTCCACAAAATCCTCCTCACCTAACTATCTTGGAAGGCAATGCCCAAGCAAAACTACTTAGACTTGAGTTCCAAATCCCACAAGTTTTGTGCAAAAGCACTAAGTTTGTGAGAATAGGGGCTAGGATCCTTGTGGCTGACTCATTCTCATGATATTCATCTACATATATGTATATGTATTAAAATGTATATCATAATCTAAGAACTAACAATTATTTGAAGATATTTGTATTGTATAGTGTGTTTTTATGTAGGACCTATAGAGGTAAAGGGAAAGGACAAAACTCTATCGTATAATAAGCATGGAGAAAGATCGTATAGTTCAGAGAATTAGCATTCTGGGATTACAGGCCTAGTACATCCGGGATACCACGATAGTATGCTCGGGGTACCAAGTGAATGAGCTCTTTTAAATGTTTACACAATAAAAGATAAGCCTTAAATATTCTATTTCAATTTCTTTCTTATTGTGAATATTATGAATAATTATTTTACTTGTGTCGTAAGAGTAAAGGGTCATTTTATGACACTAAAACACTTAATAATGGCATTTTATTGCTTAGGAGAAATCGTATTTTTGCCTTGAGGAGCTTTATGTGACTTGTGCACAACTTGGTTTGTAATCAGCATCATTTAGCTGCAGTGAACCAAGCCCAGTCCACCAAAACAACAAGTAAAAGGCGCAGGATCCTTGTTTCTACTTAGGCCTCGAGTCTTGTCCAAAAAAGGACTCTCACACACTATAAATAGGGGAAGCGACCAACAGTGAAGGGCATTCAGCAACAGTAAATTAGAATAGAATCATTGAGAAAACCCTGTTAGAATTCAAAAAGGGAAAAAAAAGAGAGGGAAATATCACCTGGTATCCTCAAACAGCCACTAGAGAACACATTCAGATTTAAAGGGATTCAAATTTCGCAAGCCTTAAAGGCTTGAAGATTCATCTAATTCTGTAATTTTTGAACTTATTTGGACCTTGTAACACGTCCTAGTGAGCATAATGTATTACACAATTAAGAAAGTAATGAAATATTTCACATTGTCTTAAGGCCCCCTAACGTTTTATTTTGTGTTTTTCTTTACCACATTGCCCTTTTATTGTTTCTTGCTGTTCAATGCATATTTTTCTTATTTGCTAGCATGTATGTGTTGTAAGATTTGTGTTCTGTGCACCATCCGGTTTGTAATCAACTCATTTAGTTGCGGTGAACCAAGTCCATTCCCTTAAAACAACAAGTAAAAGGCCCGGGGTCCTTGTTTCTAGTTAGGCCTGGGAACCGTCCAAAAAGGACCCGGATAATAGTCATGTTTATTTTTATATAAAAAATAAATTGATGCGAATACTCTTAAATAAAACAGCTTCATCATACGCGCTCCGCACGTGTGATGAAACTCTTTTATTTATTTATTTTGAGTTTAATATAATTTTTCAATTTGAATTTATCTATTATTAGTGAGGTTATACAAGAAGGAATTTTTAAGAATCTAAAATTTAGAATTTTGAAAATGAGTAAATTACTCGATTTAGTGTGTGCTAGCTAGTTTTTAGAAAAAAATGTATCAAATGTATGTGAGATATATTTAAATAAATAAAGAGTGTGTGCTAATTTTTAGGAAGTTTCTCGAGTAGTTTTTTTTTTTTTTTTGAATTACATTCTTAACCTTATTTTTAATTTTTTAGGAATAAAAATTATCTAATTAAATTAGTAGTATTTTTAATATTTTCTGAAATCATAACTACTTTTTTGAATCCTCTTCGTACAAAGAGATCATTATCTGTATCTATACTTCTATACTATTATTTAAGGGACTTCTCCTGTTTGGATTCCTCATTTTTTAGTTCAAAAATACTCTTACACCCCTATGTTTAAGTAGAGACAAAACTAAAGGACAATCCGGTAAAAATGCAACTCTAACTCCCACTAAAACATTGCCTAAAAAATAGGACCACTCTTCTCTTATTTTTCAAATTGATTTATTCACTTATGAATTAGATTTTTAAAATATAAATTATATATATAATAAAAAAAACACAAATTTTATTTTACAAAATAGGACCACTAAAAAAAAAAAAAGCTTCATCGCACGTGCGAAGCGCATGTGATGAGGCTAGTCTATATTCTATACTATTATTTAAGGGGTTTCCTCTGTTTGGATTCCTTATTTTTTTAGTTCAAAAAAGCCTCTATACCTATATGTTTTAAGTAGAGATAAAACTACAGGACAATCTGGTAAAAATGCAACTCTAACTTCCACTAAAACATTGCCTAAAAAAAAGGACAACTTTCCTGTTCATTTTCAAATTACTTTATCCACTTATAAATTAGATTTTCAAAATAAAAATTATATATATATATATATATATATAGAATAAAAAAACACTACAAAATAGGATCACTGACTATTAAAAAAAAAAAACCGCATTGCACTTCTAAATTCAAATACATTCCCAAGCAGTTACTTGAACTCAAATCTTATCCACTAACCAGCGGTTTCACTCCATATTCCGGACTTAAAACCACGATGCTTTTGCCTTTAAGAATTCTTAAATCTGTTTTTGTGGTTCTCCATAATTTCACTACTAGGTAAGAGGGGTACTCTACTTATTTCTCCAATTTCAAATTTTTTTTTTTCCTTTTGGGTATTTATGTTTCCAATGACAATTGTTTTTTTGCATAAATAATCCGGGTTAATTACTGATGTATTGCGTCTTGATCGATGTGATTCTCAGCCATTTTTTTATTTAATTATTTTACTTAATCTCGTGTAATCGGGTTATATGAATATTTCTGCCCATGAACTAATACAATTGTTTTCAGGTCTTAGTACTTGGGGTGTTAGGCAATGGTTGCTTACTTAATCTCAGGTAATCGGATTAGATGAATATTTCTGCTCGTGAACTAATACAATTGTTTTCGTGTCTTAGTACTTGGGGTGTTAGGCAATGGTTGCACTTGAAGATATTATGGTTCTTGGAGAGCCTGTGGTTGGACCTATTAGAATTTGGTAAAAATTGTGGAAGAGTCAAACATGAAACAATTACAGATCTCAAGGAAAAATTAGGAAAACTGCATAAAGGAATTAGATAACTATTTATTGGAGAGTGATGATTGAGAGTGAGTTTGATTTCGTTACCCATTATCTTGCACTTCGTATAAACATCATAAAAAATAACTTTAATGTTTCTGTTTTATTAACTATTTTTTTTTTTTTGGTGGTGTGTGTATGGGTATGATTGTATCTCAAGTTGAGGAACACGAAAAGAAGGCTATCTTAGCCCTTTATTAGTTGGATAAAATGTTGTAATTTAAATTTTCATCCAACCAATCAAAAAAAAAAAAAAAAAAAAAAAAAAAAAGAATAGAAAGAGGATTATTATTATTTTTCTTTCTTTCTTATATCTATAATTCTGAGGATTTGGATAGTAATAAAGTAAAATACATAATCGAAAAAGGTATTTTGTACTTTTTATTTTTGTTTTTTCAAATACCATTAAACCAAAGGATAGTGACTCCACAAAAAAAAAAAAAAAAGATAAGTGCTTTTAAATATTTTTTTTTATTCTATCTTATCTCTCTCTCTCTCTCTCTCTCTCTCTCTCTCTCTCTCTCTCTATATATATATATATATATATTTAAGTATAGTTTTCCACACCCAAAAAAAAAAAAAAAAAAAAAACCTTATGATGGTGCTTATTTATATCTTGAACTTTTGATTTCATAAATTTTATCATTGATAAATATTAGATTTTGAATTCAAAAATCTATCCACACAAAGTCATACTAGCCTCCAAGTTTCATCACACCTCTAAGTATTTTGTAATTAGAAAATATAGTAATCCTAAATTATAATAAATACTCTAAATTAATCCTTATCCAAAAAATAGAAGAGCCTCTAAGCACGCGCGTGCTTAGAGGCTAGTATTATTTAAAGGGTTTTCCTTGTTTGGATTCCTCATTTTTTTTGGTTAAAAAATGCCCCTACACCCCTATGTTTAAGTAGAGACAAAACTAAAGGACAATCTGGTAAAAATACAACTATTATTTAAGGGGCTTCCCCTGTTTGGATTCCACATTTTTCATATCTAAGATACCCTCATCATACCCACTTACAAGTTTTCAACTATCGGGGATAGATATGTAAATTAAAACTCCTACACTTTAAAACCACAAACTCACATACGCTTTGCAATTTCTATCTCACTTTCTCTCTCTCATTTTTCTTGACCTCCTTTCTTTTTCTTGATTAAAGGCATTTACTGTCAGAGGCTTCAACAAATTTTCAAGTTCTATTTTTTGCAAGTTCCTCTTTATTTTCTTTTCTTTTGTTTATGATTGACTTTCTTTAAGTTCTACTTTTTTTTTTTTTCTTCTTATATGTACCACGTTAACTCTTTTTTTTTTTTTTTTTTTTTTAAATGTAATTTTGAAATAAATGGTTCCTTTATATACTCTACTATTGTACTTCTTAATGAATTGTCATTTCATATTATAGGTATTGTGATCCAAAAACAGGGCTGCCTTATACTACAAAAGAAGCATTCAAAATCATTCATAAACAGTTAAACAGTATGACTTCCCTTACCTCCTTTAATAGCCTTTGTTTACATTTTATTTAAAAAATGTGAATTGAAATAAAAATAGTTACATATAAATGATCAATTACTATTTCCTTCTTCTTCCTCACTTCACTTCTTTTTTTTACCATCATTGTATATGTTTTTGGCGTTAAATTTTTTTATTTAGGTATGTAGCAACCTTGAGTTCTACATTTTTTTTTAAATGTATCACGTTAACTATCCCTTTTTTTTTCTTTTTTTTAAATGTAATTAAATTTAAAAAAAAAATACTTGGTTTAACCCTAATTCTTTTATCTCTCTTAGGTTCACGTATGCACAAACTTTTTGGATTGCATTGAGGAGTCATTGGAATAGACATGTAAAATAGTAGGGTTAGACATGTGAAATTATCAATTTAAAAAGTCCTAAACTTTAGATAAATTTGACAAAACATTACCTACAAAATAAGAACACTTCTACTAACCCACTTATTCTAACACATGTTTCTAATATTATATTCTTAAAAAAAATCATGTTGAGTTAAAAAAAAAAAAAACAAAAACACAACTAAATAGTAAAATTTCTAATATTTTATTCTTACAAAAAAACCTCATGTTCAGTAAAAAAAAAAAAAAATACAACTAAATAGTAAAATTTCTAATATTTTATTCTAAAAAAAAACCTCACGTTCAATAAAAAAAAAAAAAAAAAAACTCTAGTTGACCCTTTTTTTTTTCAAATTCAAAAAAAAAAAAAAAAAAAAACAAACAAACAAACCTTAACACGTTTGAATTCCACTCCCACATTTTACTCCTAACAAATTGTTTGAATTCCACTCTCCCATGTTTTACTCTTAAGAAACTGCTTTACTATCAAATTTAAAAATTTTCAACTTCTCTTTAATAACATGCACACTAATGTTGGTTTGTTAATTAAAGTTAAAAAAAAAAAAATACTTGCTTTAACCCTAATTCTTTTATCTCTCTTAGGTTCACGTATGCACAAACTTTTTGGATTACATTGAGGAGTCATTGGAATGGACATGTAAAATAGTAGGGTTAGACATGTGAAATTATCAATTTAAAAATTCCTAAATTTTAGATAAATTTGACAAAACATTACCTACAAAATAGGAACACTTCTACTAACCCACTTATTCTAACACATGTCTCTAATATTATATTCTAAAAAAAACCTCACGTTGAGTTAAAAAAAAAAAAAAACACAACTAAATAGTAAAATTTCTAATATTTTATTCTAAGAAAAACCCTCATGTTCAGTAAAAAAAAAAAAAAAAAAAAACTAATGAAATACCCTTAATTTAATAAACTTATCTTTATCTCTAATTCATAAGAAATGATTTAAAATCTTAAATTGATAAAAATTGAAAATAAAAAACCTAATGAAAAAAGCCATGTTGTATCAAAAAAATTATCTACCACGTTTTTATTTTGAAAAAAAAAAATCCTACGTTTAAAAAAAAAAAAAAAAAAAAAACTTAACATGTTTGAATTCCACTCCCACATTTTACTCCTAACAAATTGTTTGAATTCCACTCTCCCATATTTTACTACTAAGAAACTGCTTTATTATCAAATTTAAAAATTTTAACTTCTCTTTAATAACATGCACGTTGGTTTGTTAATTAAAGTTTTTTTTTTTTTTTTTTTAAATACTTGGTTTAACCCTAATTCTTTTATCTCTCTTAGGTTCACGTATGCACAAATTTTTTGGATTGCATTGAGGAGTCATTGAAATGGACATGTAAAATAGTAGGGTTAAACATGTAAAATTATCAATTTAAAAAGTCCTAAATTTTAGATAAATTTGACAAAACATTACCTACAAAATAGGAACACTTCTACTAACCCACTTATTCTAACACATGTTTCTAATATTATATTCTTTAAAAAAATCACGTTGAGTAAAATAAAAAACACAACTAAATAGTAAAATTTCTAATATTTTATTCTTAGAAAAAACCTCACGTTCAGTAAAAAAAAATAAAAATAATGAAATACCCTTAATTTAATAAACTTATCTTTATCTCTAAATCATAAGAAATGGTTTAAAATCTTAAATTGATAAAAATTGAAAACAAAAAACCTAATGAAAAAAGCCATATTGTATCAAAAAAATTATCTACCACGTTTCTATTTGGAAAAAAAAAAAAAAATCCTACGTTTTGTAAAAAAAAAAAAAAAAAAAAAACCTTAACATGTTTGAATTCCACTCCCACATTTTACTCCTAACAAATTGTTTGAATTCCACTCTCCCATGTTTTACTCCTAAGAAACTGCTTTACTATCAAATTTAAAAATTTTAACTTCTCTTTATCTTCTTTTGCTTATCCAGTTTTTATTTTATTTTATTTAAGATAGAACAAAATATTTAAAATTTTTGTTTGGAAAATTTTAAATTTTATTTTATTTTTAATGAGGATTCCACATTTTTCAAAATCCCACATAAATATTTAAGATAGAATAAAATTTTAACTGAAATTTTCAAACTCCTAGTATTGGAGAGTGATGATTGAGAGTGAGTTTGATTTCGTTACCCATTATCTTGCACTTCAGATAAACAAATTAAAAAATAACTTTAATGAGGAATCCTAACTACTAGGAGTGTGGAAAAATACATTTTCCAATCACAATAATTTTTCATCACAAAAAAATCTAGGAGTGTGATTGGAAAATTATTTCTCCACACATGACATTCGTCACACTCCTAGGATTTTTTTGTGATTGAAAAATGTAATAATCCCAAATTATAATAAATGCTCTAAATTAACCCTTACCCAAAAAATAGAAGAGCCTCTGAGCACGCGCGTGAGCGCATGCTCGGAGGCTAGTTATTATTTAAAGGGTTTTCCCTGTTTGAATTCTTTTTTTGGTTAAAAAATGCCCCTACACCCCTATGTTTAAGTAGAGACAAAACTAAAGGACAATCTTGTAAAAATACAACTTTAACTCCTACTAAAACATTGCCTAAAAAATAGAGTTACTCTCCTGTTGGGTTTTAAATTGTTTTATTCACTTATAAATTAGATTTTTAAAAGAAAAATTATATATATATATATATATATATATATATATATATATATATAAAATAAAAAAACACAATTTTTGTTTTACAAAATAGAACCACTAAAAACAAAAAAATCTCATTACAAGTGCGTGTAATGAGACTAGTAAATATAATATATTTGAAAATGGCACACTTGATCCTATAGTTTTATTCGAGAGGAATAAGTAGACACGTCAACCCCACATGTACTAATAAATTTTTGTTGGTCAGATGCGTACAGGTACTAATAAATTGAATGATAATGATATGCTTAACAAAACATTTATACTATTATTTAAGAGATTTTTTTTGTTTGAATTTATCATTTTTTAGTTCAAAAATGCTCCTGTACTCTTATATTTAAGTAGAGATAAAATTAAATGACAATTCGGTAAAAATGTAATTCTAATTCCAACTAAAATATCGTCTAAAAAATATGACAACTTTCCTGTTATTTTTCAAATTGATTTATTTATTTATAAATTAGATTTTTAAAAGAAAAATTATATATATATATATATAAAATTAATAAAAAAACACAATTTTTGTTTGACAAAATACGACCACTACAAAGTACAAACAAAAAAGTATCATCATAAGCGCATGATAAGACCAGTAAATATAATATGTTTGAAAATGACACACATGATCCTATAGCTTTATTCGCGAGGAATAAGTAAACGCGTCAACCCCACGCGTACTAATAAATTTTTGTTGGTAAGACGCGTACGGGTACATATAAATTGAATGATAAGCTTAACAAAACAAAAAAAAGAAAAGAAAAGAAAAAGTACGAGGTAAGGAAAAGAAGGTGTTTGTGGTGCAGTTGAAACAACCTCTGAAAAATGAAAAATCTGAGATCACTCTCGGATTTGTAAATTGCAATCAAAGCACTATTCATTCAACCAAGGCAACTGGGTCAGCCCTTTCTCTCTCCCTTCTTTTTTATGTTTCACAAATTTCCATTCCTTTGTTGTGGTTGATGTTATTATTATTGTTGTATGTTTTCTTCTTTTGTACTATGATCAAATACATTCAAGAATTCCTGTAAAAAAAATTCAAGAATTATCTATCTTTAAAGGGGATCTGGGTATGTTTCTATGTAAGGAATCGTATCATTATAAACACATTAGTTGATGCCACATAATTTGGGTTTTGTGAATTTGATAAGACTTTTCCCATAATATAATGGGTTCCAGTTTCCCCATCTGTTGAATAAGGCACTTACACAAAAAAGAAACTAATTTGACGGCAAATAGCAATCTTTATGGAGTAAACCCCATAAAATGTCAAATCTTTTGGTATTTTTCATAAAATAATAATAATAATAGTAATAACTGATGAGCCCATTTGCCTGATCGTGTGTTCTTGTTTGTGTGACATGAGTATATTTTGTAAATGGGTGAATTTTGTTCATTAGTTGTTGTTATTTTGTGTGATCTTCGGCTGTTTTTGGATTTTTTTTTTGATGAAAGTATGCCCGTGTGCTCCCCCCAAATCAAAATTTTGGGAAGAGTCTGAACCCAAAAATTTTCAATTATAAATCAATACTATTTGCAGTAAGAAAGAGGAAAGAGGTAATATTCAACTTCTTGGGTTGTATCCAGGAAAAAAAAGGGCGGCCTATCAATCGCCTCTCCTATACCTCGCAAAAGTGAGAGCTTTATGCGCAGGGTATGACCTTTTTTGTATGTTTTAAGTAAAGAAGTGCATGATTGGGATGTCACTGGTATCATATCTTTCCTTTTTATGCTTTGCTTGATTTCTTCAAGAAGAAGAGAGAATGTTCAGAATTGCTCAACTAATTGTGCGTTTGGATGGTGCTGAAAAGCACTGTTCTGCATCTGCGTTTTTTTTTTTTTGGGAGAAACGCGTTTCAGCAAAGCCAATGCACTTCCAAGCACGGGACTCACAAATCTCTTTTTTCATCACAACTCTCATTAAAAATGGGTCCCACGATACTATTCACACATTTAAAAATTATTTTACTACTGTATTTTCAGTTTTTAGTTTTCAGCAAAATAAGCGGTATCCAAATACACCATAGGTCTTCCTTTTGCCATTTTCTTTTCTCTTATACTTTCACTAAACAAAATAGTCTCGATCTCTTAAAACATTTATGGACTTCCTCCCATTTGATTGCTTTAGTTGAGGTACTTGTTTTCGTTTGTGTGTGTGGATAATATCTCAATTTCACATTGGCTTTAACAGCCTAGTTTTTGCAATTTTGTAGAATAAATTCTGAGTTGAATAAAAAATGGGAGGTGGCAAGGATAAGCATGGTCATGACTCTGATGACAGAGGGATGTTTTCACATCTTGCTGGATATGCTGGAGGATACTACCCTCCACAAGGCCACTCTTCACATGGATATCCTCCACAAGGACACTCTTCACATGGATATCCTCAACAAGGGTATCCTCCACAAGGATATCCTCCTCAAGGATATCCCCCACAGGCCTACCCACCAGCTGGATATCCTCCCCCAGGTGGATACGCCCCCGCTGGATATCCTCCCCCTGGTGGTTACCCTCCACCAGCCTATCCTCCCCCAGGTGGTTACCCTCCACCATATAGCTATCCTACTCCATCAGCTCCTCCATATCATTCAGGTATATTTAATCTCCTCTCAACTACAAAGCATGAATGCATATAATATGTATATTTTATATGCATGCATCAGGATATGGTGGGATATGTATTGAATATGTATCCTTAAATAAGAAAATTAATGTTGTTCTCACGTATATGGTGGGATATGATAGTATATGGATGAGATATAGAATTGGATATGTTTGGGATAAAAGCTTATTTTTCTTATTAAAAAAGAAAGTTTATATTTAAAAGAACAACATCTAGTGTTTTAGAAAGTTAGAAACCTTAATAAGTTAAAAATATATCTGAATATCAAATACGGGCCATGGATTATTTTTTCTTTTGTTGTTTACGTCTTCTAAATCTGTTTCATCATTTTATTTTAGGTCTTTCAATATATGTCATATATCTTTCTAACTAAATCTTGAATAATGTTATGGGTGTAGTTAATTTGTAAAGTCTTTTGTCATCAAATAAGAGATCTGGGATTTGAACCCTACCTACACCAAAAATCAATTAGTGTTTTGGCTTAATAATAAAGAGTGATCATCATGAAATAGACGCCATAGGTTAAAATTTTATTGTATCTAAAAAAATCTTTGTATAATGTTCCATCCATGTCATTTTCTTTGTCTGCTATTATATTTTGGGATGTTCCCAAACATTGCCCCCTTAGAAAGGTCAATGAAAACATTTTAATAACTTCCGTAATATGCCATTTATTTTATTGAAAAAGTTAATGCATTTTGTCTCACTTATTTTTCTTATATGAAATTCTTATATGCGAATCTCAATCCTCATTTCAGTCTTAGAGGACTTTAATGGTCCATCCTTTCTATCTGTTGTTACAAATGTAGCAGAAAAGGGCCAGAGGGTGCTCTCTTTCTCTGATGAAAGCCCAAAGATTGTATTTAGTTGGTGTCCTTATTGGTAATTTAAGAATCTTATGAATATATTATATCTGATGAAAAATTCATCATTGTAGTATGATTCCTGATGTTGGGTATGTTACCATTCAATTTTCCCACGTTAGCACTGAAAGAAAAATTAATTGACTTTTGAATAGACCACAAGCATTTAATGGAGTGCTTTCAGTCTCCTGCTCTACCGGCTTGTATATGTAATATATTAGCCAAATGGAACAATATCTTATAAATGCTTTATAAACCTCAGAAGAGATAAGTTTGGTAGTAGAGTTGTAACTACCATTTCACTTTGTTCATGGTGATTATTGCTGATAGATAATTCTCACAGGGCATGGACCTGGCATGGGAACATTGCTAGCAGGGGGTGCTGCAGCTGCAGCTGCGGTTTATGGTGCTCACCAGCTCTCACACGGTGCTCATCATCTCGGACATGGGGGTCACCATGGCTTTGGTCACGGAAAGTTTAAACATGGCAAGTTTAAGCATGGGAAATTTGGCAAGCGCTGGAAGCATGGCGGGTTTGGAAAGCATAAGTTCAAGAGATGGAAGTGATATGGGCTAAGGCATATGTAATGGTTTGAGCTCAAGGTTTTAACTTTCATTATTGAACAGGGGAAAGACTGCAGCATTGACTATTTGTCTTTCTACCGTAAATGGGTTCTGAATATGGTTTTTTTTTTTTTTAAATCTGTTTCTCTTGTGAAAATGTCACAGCTATTGTTTATGTGATTGTGATTGCTCTTCTTCTTTTTTTTTTTTTTTTTTTTTTTTTTTTTTTTTTTCAATTAAGATATGTAAATGTGTCTCATGAAAAAAGAAAGTTCAATTTGGTTATTGGTTTTTCTGCTACTTGGGCAAGGCCTCAATTGCAGCCGGCCTTAGTTGCCCACCTGTAATTTTCTCAAGAGAAAATATAGGTAGTATAACTTAGAGCAAAGTTGGCTACAAACTTGGTTGTAGCTAATGGTTATAATTCCATCTAATAATTTTTTAATAGCTATATATTTTGAAAATCAAACTGTCAAATTGAATGTTCTTTATGTTCTTAACATGTATGTCAAATTTTGTGTCAGTTATATGTTATTTATTGTTTGATTTATAAACTTACTTTTAATGCATAATTTTATAATACAAAATTTTAAAATTTAAATACTTGATTGATAATATATCTATTGGTTTTTAATCATTTTGGAAATTTTGTAAAAATGGAGAATATAAGAAAAAAATGTAATTGAATTAGAGATTTTTCAAAATTTACATCTATTACAAAGATATTGAGTGGAGTTATAATTAAATTTTAGCCTGACTTTAAAGAGTCTGCACTAAATATAGAGTTGTCTTCTTTCCACCTAAAGCTTAAAAAGGATATTGAGTGGATAGTTAAATTTTATCCTAACTTTAATGAGTTTACACTAAAGATAGAGTTGTCTTCTTTCCACCTAAAGCTGAAAATGGATATTGAGTGGAGTTACAGTTACATTTCATCCTAACTTTAATGAGTCTACACTAAATGTAGAGTAGTCTTCTTTTCACCTAAGTCTAGACTAAATATAGAGTTGTCTTCTTTTCACCTAAAACTTAAGAAGGCTTCTAGACTAAATATAGAGTTGTCTTCTTTTCACCTAAAACTTAAGAAGGCTTGAGTGCAATAGTCAAATACTATTTCTTAGAAAGTCTCAACTCTTGGTGTGCTCCTTTAATTAGCTGTCTGCATGAAAGTAGTACCTACTTAGAAAGAGGTATTTTCTAGCATATAGTGTTTGTCCAAGTTTGCTTAATAGACTTGTTAAAGGAAAGTGTTGAGAACTGTACCTTTTTCTTTTGGCTGAGCAAATGCAGTATATATTGTTGAGAAGTAAGGCCTTTCCTATCCATGCTGTAAATTGTAATGAACATTGGCTTGTAATTTGTGTTTACACATGAGGACATTGAAAAAGCAATGATCAATAGGTACTCTTATATTCTTAGAAAACAGGTTGCATAAAAGATTTACATATAGAATAACTAGTACAAAAACTTAGGTACAATACCTTATGTTAGGTGCAATTCACCCTATTTTTGTCTTATAATTCAATTAGAGATAATAAAAAGGATTAGTTAAAGATCAAAGAAATTAGCCTTAAAGAAGAGTTCGAGCATCCTTTACGATTTGGTTGATAAAAACTTTGCTAACCAAATGACATAAGACTTTTGTTGTCAAAATACTCAAAACTGATGTTGATGGAAGAATATCATGGTATTGATAGATTAAGCTATTGTTCTAGATCTAAAAGAAAAGCAGAGGATCAATTGCAAATTTCCACTTGGACTCCTTGCAGCTGAGCCAAAATTCTTTCTTTTTCTTTTTTTCATAGAAAATATTCTCAAATGAGTTTCTGTTCCATATTTTCGATAATGTTGAAGGTGGGAATTTTTGGAATAAAAGTTCACGGAGGGATGAAAGATATTAGTAAATTACAAAAAATGACTCCAAAAGTTAGCTGTAGTAGAGAAAGAAAAGAAAATTTTAAAAGCCATATGGTTTCATAGAAGAAAGATTTAACACTTTAACATGGGTTTAAGCTAGGTTGCACGGACATTGACGTTGGTACGGGTACAATATGGGTATGGGTATGGAGGTATAACAATTTTTGAAAAATAAGGGTACAACACGTTAGGAGTACGTAAATTAATTAATTAATATATTTAGGTATATTTTTAAATATTTTTAGACAATATATGTTTATTTTAGGATTTAAATTAAGTAATAACAGAAAATAAGTACAATAACACTAGAAAAATGTTGTCCAAAATACAATTTTTGTTCCATTACTAAACCCATAAGACAAATAAAACCCAAAAAAAAAAAAAAAAAACACTAAACCCATTGACCTAGTATAGTACACGCATAAGGAGAAGGAGATAAACATAAAACCAAAAAAAAAAAATCTATTAAATAAGTATAAAACACAAGTAAATAAGTAAACCTAGTACAGCACACGTATAACTGCCAAACTTAAAAAAAAAAATATATATATATATATATATATATATATATATATATATATATATATATATATATATATATATATATATATAAATATGAAAGTTCAAAAACGTGTACAAAACACCTTTGAACGTTTAGACCCCTAAATTACAACTTAACCAATATAAGTAATATGTCAAACAACTAGTGTGCGGAAACTTAACACATGCTATAATACGAAATTGGTTAAAGACTATCTAAGCCATAACAAAATAAAATCACAGCAGATAATAAAAAGGCAAAGATAGAGAGGAAGGAAGATGCAAACACAAAGACAACACGCGATGTGTTATCGAAGAGGAAACCGAAATCCTCGGCGAAAAACCTCTCCGCCGCCCTCCAAGCGGTAAACAATCCACTAGAAAATACAGTTGGGATACAAGGACAAAAATAGACCCTCCAAGCCTAATCTACCCAGTGCACCTAAGCTTTCCAAACTTCTTGCTCCAATGAGGTTGCGCCGAACCTTTTTCTTTTCTAGCTTCCCGAATTCCGCTACTAGACCGTAGTATCAACCAATGAAGATTGGTTCCTTCTTAATCGCTTCCTAGAAATCCAAACAACTGTCTCACAGTGATGATAATGGTGAGAACCAGGTTTGGTATAATGCCTCTCAAGGATTTGACAATGGAGAGGAAGAGAGTAGAGGAATTTGAAGAGACTCTAAGGTATAGATTGTGGGTGAAACAATTTTGTTTTTCTTTAGGGTTTCTCTCTCAAAATTCTCTCTGGAAGCTCTCTTTCAATCGTGGGTAAAAGGGGTATTTATACTTTGGAGTGGGAGAGAATGTGAAACGTCGGGTTTTACAAAACAGGGGCTGGCTCGCGGCTTGACTAAGTCGCGAGATCCATCGCGAGTTAACCGTATGGCCAGTTGTCCTGTTTTGTCTCAGTAGTGCTCCAGCTAGCATGACTGCTCATCTTCCAAAGATGCTTGGCACGTGTGTTTGCTTCCAGGCGGCTTGCAGCCGCGAGTCACCCGCGAGTCCCAGCCATGCGAGTCTCTGTTTTCTTGCACACTCTTGAGCAATCTTCACTCTATCTCACTCACTACCCTTACAACAAACCCACCTAAATACAGGGGTTACTAAATGCTTTGAATTACAAGCAAATTTGGCACGGAATAAAGCCAATTAGATGGTTGAATAAATTTAACCTTACAATATATATATATATATATATATATATATATAGAGAGAGAGAGAGAGAGAGAGAGAGAGAGAGAGAGAGAGAGTTGAAAGCCCAAAAGACAAAGAACCCAAAACCTGCAGAGAGAAAAACGGCGAAGGGAGAGAGAAGGAGCTTTGGGGTCGCTGGATGTTGGAGGGGGTTCGATTGTCGCCGATGTACTCCAAGAAGACACACCGCATAGATTAGATTAGAGGACTGAGGGAAAGAGAGAGGTGTTGGTCCAAATCCTATCTTTCTTTCTCTCTTTCTTTTATTTTTATTTTTTAAGTTTTTTCGTGTTTGGGAGATTCCGCATGTCACAACCGTGTTTGTGATGTACCCAGATTTTTTTCAAAAAAAAAAAGGACACTCGTCAGGCACGGATTTTAGGGGTGTCTTACTAGTACTTGTGTCAGACATGGGTATTTGGCCAAAATCGCCGTGTTCGTGCGACATAGGGTTAAAGAAGACAAGCTCTCTCTCTCTCTCTCTCTCTCTCTCTCTCTCTATATATATATATATATATATTTTTTTTTTTTTGGGTTGTTGAGAAACAAGAAGACAAGCTCAATGTTGAAAAAAAATGGGGGCATTGGTCAGCTAGCTATAGTATTTAGCAAAGACTTATTTATTGTTAACTTATTTGTTTAAAGGTTACATAAAAAGTAATTTTAAGTAAATAATTTTTTTTTTCAAAAGATGTCAGTTTTTTTGTTTGAAGTCAATTTTTGTCTCACATTTCTCAAAAAAAAAAAAAAAAAAAAAATTCTCACCTAAAAATAAATAAATTACCAACAAATAAGATGGTTAAACAAAATACGATGGTAAGTGGAGTTGTGATGTGCCTTTTGTGTTAAAACCCCTTTCCCTCTCCCTTGTGTGTGTGTGTTTGGTTTTTTTTTATTTTTTAAAAGAATGAGTAATTGTCCCACATTGCTTAAGAGAGTGTGTTGTGTGTAGTATAACCCGCCCCACCCTCCCTTAAAAGTTACCATGGCTTTTGAGTGGAGTTGTGGTGTGCCTTTGTGTTAGAACCCCTTTCACTCTCCCTTGTGCGTGTGTGTGTCTTTGTTTCTAAAAAAAAAAGAAAAGAATAGGTAATTGTCCCACATTGCTTAAGAGAGTGTGTTGTGTGTAGTATAACTTGCCCCACCTTCCCTTAAAAATTTTCATAGCTTTTGAGTGGAGTTGTGGTGTGCTTTTGTGTTAGAACTTCTTTCCCTCTCTCTTGTGTGTGTGTGTTTGTTTCTCCAAAAAAAAAAAAAAAAAAAAAAAACAACAACGATGATTCCTTAAATCCAATTCTAAAATTAGTCAAAATGATTTTTATTTTAAAGATTGAGCAATTTTAATTAAGGAAAAATTTAATAGATGTCCTAAGGGTATTGATCTAGGTTTTTAGAAACTTTTTATAAGAAGAGAAAAAAAAAGAATTGATTTTTTTGACAATTTTTTATATTTCCTATGAAAGTGGTATACAAACTTTCTTAAAATGGTCTATTAACATATGCCCCAAGGGCTTGGTTAGCCGAACAACGCCAACTAATAGCAAACCAACAGTATCACAAAGACAGCCATTGGACATACCTAAAAACCAAGTAATTAACACCAAAAAATCTACAAATCAAGATTAGCAATTAAGACAATCCAAAGTCCAAGCCAAACTAGATATTTACCTAGAAGGAATAGCCGTTTTAAGAAACAAAAACATTATTTGACACTCTCCACATGTTACATAGCATTCTGTTAAGGCACAATTGCTTGACAGCCTTATAGGACTCAATCGGAGACTTGGCTTTAAAGTTTAAACTTGATCATCTTCATGACTAATTGAACATCAACTTTTTTTTTTTTCCCCACGTTTTATCTAACAATAGAAGAATTCTAGACACTTAAAATTTCAAACTTATAAAATTTAGTATAATCTTTAATATCGGTTTGCACTTTGCACAAAACAAGTTGAACTGTAACTCGTAATATTTAGATATAGACACAGATCATAAATATTTGAGGATCACAATTTGCCACAGCCCGCAAACATAACATGATTTTTATGGATTAGTGTTTAGTGTAAATAGATTCATGTCAAAGTGGGTTGACCCATTCTAACATGAACCTGTTTAACCCATATACGTAAATGTCAATTTTATCCAGCATAAATTTGAATTTCTCATATAGAAATTGAGTAATAAAAAGAGTTTATAATTCAATCAAAAAAATAAAAATAAAAATAAAAATAAAGAGTTTATAATGGTTTTAATGATAAATTTTTCTTTTTAGTTACGTTATACATACTATTATGTATTAACAAAATATTAAAAAATGTTCATCGTTTTTGGACATATTTTTCTAAACGAGTTGAAAGAGGCTTAGTTCACGTCAATTGTCAACCCAATACAATATGATTATTAAATATATTGAAATGGATTGTGTGTGTTAACCCAGTATAAAATGTTTATTAAGTGTTATGTCATATGTGGGTTGTATTGTGCCAACCTACCTAATGAACAAATTGTGTTAATTTAATTTTTTAATGAGAATTGTGTTAAAATTGAGGTGTTTTGACACGATTATTAAATGAGTGATGTTAGAGTTGACCAATATAGTCAAATACCTCTATCTCAACATTGCATAAATATGACCTACAAACACAAATTGCCACCATATTATGGTTGTAATTTGTAAATATCTTATTCTATTTACTTATCTCAATCCAACTATACACATACTAGGAAGCATAATATCACAAATTAAATTTTGGAAGATTTCATGACAATTTAGTGTTGGATAATGTTAGCAAGTGGATAGTTGGCAATAATGTACAACTCAGTGAAGCAGATAATCAAGTCCCAAGGGGTTGAATGTTGATTAAGAAACCATGTAACCATATAAAATACCGAAAGAGTAGGTGGGATGTTAGGTCCAAATTAAACTACATATATTTAAAAGAAACTAGCCTCTAAGCACACGCTCACGCGCGTGTTCAGAGGTTCTTCTATTTTTTGGGTAAATTTTAATAATTTTTTGATCTCTTACACTAAATGTACTAAAAAATTAAGGGATAATTACAGTAAACCCACCTGAGGTTAGGCCCGTTTACACTAAGCCTACCCGTGGTTCAAAACTTATCACTTTGCCCACCTGAGGTGCCTTCCGTTAGGGATGTGTTACCCACCTCTCCGTTTGCCGTTAGAAAAACACATTTTTAAAGAAAAACAAACATAACAAAGATCAAAAAGTTATGACTTTTTATTGCTTAAGAACTTTTTTGAGAACAAAACACGGGAATAGCACAGATCAAATGCTATTCTTGATTAAAAGTGATATCATTGAGCATTTGTTTTTTTTTTTTTTTTTTTTTTATAGATCTCTCAACTTTTATTCAAACCAAACCAAACCCAAAAAAAAAAAAAAATTCCAAATCCCAGAAAAACACAAGCCACAAATCCAGAAAAAAAATCATATCTCGCCGGCGCGATCTCGCGACGTTGATCGCGATCTTGCCTTCGAGAGATTGCGCCGGCGAGATACGATTTTTTTCTGGATTTGTGGCTTGTGTTTTCTGGATTTGGAATTTTTTTTTTTTTTTTTTTGGTTTGGTTTGGTTTGAATAAAAGTTGGAGAGATCTATAAAAAAAAACAAAAATAAAAAAACAAATGCTCAATGATATCACTTTTTAATCGTGAATAGCATTTGATCCGTGCTATTCCCGTGTTTTGTTCTCAAAGAAGTTCTTAAGTAATAAAAAGTCCTAACTTTTTGATCTTTGTTATGTTTGTTTTTCTTTAAAAATGTGTTTTTCTAACGGCAAACGGAGAGATGGGTAACAGATCCCTAACGGAAGGTACCTCAGGTGGGCAAAGTGATAAGTTTTGAACCACGGGTAGGCTTAGTGTAAACGGGCCTAACCTCGTGTGGGTTTACTATAATTATCCCAAAAATTAAACATGTGACTTTGGGCTTACTAAACTTAGGAAGGCACTTCCCAAATCCAACTCCCACAATACATTCTAACATATATTTAGATCCGCACAACATGAAATAATTACCTCTAGAGATGATGTTGCTTTGTTAGGAATGTAGACTCCTTAATGAACTTTAGCAGCTGGGTTGTCAACATGAAGGGACTTCAAAATGGTGGCATATCATTTGTAGCACGGACTTCATGTCCCCTACCTGTTGATTGCAAACTTTTATCCTAAAAACATAAAACAACGTTCATTATGGAGGCTACATACAAAAATAGTTGTTGCCATGGAGGATAGGGATGGAGGGAGAACATTATAACTACTTAATGATAATGGGTGGAAGTTTGAAGTTGTGTTCGTGAGAACTTGTAGGCGGATTTTTTTTAAAGCGAAAATTCATCGTAGTTTATCTTATCTAATTGTTAACTTTTTTTTTTTTTTTTTTGCTGGCAATATTGGTGGTTAGTTAAGGAATAAGAAAGAATTTTGAAAAATTAAAATTTTTTTAATCTATACTACAATTAAATTTTTTTGTTAACTTGTGATTACGGGAGAGTGGTAGTTTTATCCGAAATTTTAGTATATACTTGAGTTTTTAAATGTGAAGTTATCTAAAACTTGTACTGTTTTTAAACTTTGAATTTGAAAAAAAAAAAGAAAAAAAAAGGGGGGTGTTTGGGGTATTTTTTTTTTTTAATAAAATGTAGGATATTTATTTATTTATTCCAAATAGGAACGTGGTAGATAATTTTTTTGATACAACGTGGCTTTTTCATTAGGCTTTTTTGTTTTTAATTTTTATCAATTTAAGATTTTAAACCATTTCTTTTGATTTAGAGATAAAGATAAGTTTATATTAAATTAAGGGTATTTAATTAGTTGTGTGTGTGTGTGTGTGTGTGTTTTTTACTGAACGTGAGGTTGGTTTTATTTTATTTTATTTTTTATTTTTAGAATAAATTATTAGAAAAGTGTGTTAGAATTAGTAGGTTAGCGGAGTGTTCCTATTTTATAGGCAATGTTTTTTCAAATTTATCTAAAATTTAGGACTTTTTAAATTGGTAATTTTACATGTCTAACCCTACTATTTAACCTTTACAAACTAGTAAATTTGAAGGTATTTTGGGTATCAAAATTGAGGAATTCAAACATAAGAAGCCCTTTAAATAATAGTATAGATGATGAGAAGTTGGAATCAAAAGAAGATGTTGGAATTCATTTGAAAAAAAAATAATACCATGCTAAATATATATTTTTATTAAAATTTCGATAGCAAAATTCGGTGCTTGAGTTTAGGAGAAATTTGTTATGGTTAGTAACCAGTGTCCAATTACTGGGCTGTTAGTAATATTTAGTAGGAAGTTATTTTAAGGAAATTGCAATTGATTGTGTAAGTAGGGAGTGTGGTTTTGGTTTTGCACGTGGAGATCAGTTTTCTTGATGGAGTTTTTTTTTTTTTTTTTTTTTTTTTTTTTTTTTTTTTTAATTTTTTAACCAACTTAACATGAAGGAGAGGAAAAAAAAAAGATCTTGTAAAAAAGAATTTTTTTTAATGATGGGATAAGGATAATAATTAAAAAAGAAGGTAAGAATAAGGGTTTTTTCCCCATAAAAAGAAGAAAGGTTTTTTTAAAAACCAACTTAATGTGAAGGAGAGGGGAAAAAAGAGGAGATCTTGCAAAAGAGATTATTATTATTACTTCTTTTTTTTAAGAAGAAAAAGAAAAGAAGAAGAGGAGAGTTGGTTGCCGTATTTTAATAGGAGTGTTTGTAGCAAATTTGAATTTTAGTAGTGGTTTAGTAAATGTGAAGTTAATTTTTAGTGGGTTGTTTAAAAGTTAGAAATATAATTTTACTTGATTGTCCTCCAATTTAGTCTAGCTGTAGGGGTATTTTGGAACAAAAAATTCCGGTCCAAACAGGGAAAGCCCCTTAAATAGTAGTATAGATAATTAATCTAGCCAATATTTTTCAAGTTTTTAAGTCGTAGGTTGACTCTAAAGAGGCATATGCCGTCCTTGTGTGACTAATTGATTTGGTCTAAGCCTCATCGAAATATTATTTTGTTATAATTTTTTTATTGAATATAAAGTATGGTTGATTACCTATTGTTAAGGACATGTTTTATGTAATTGGCTAATCTTTTGACAAAATGTATTTTACTTGTAATTGGGGAAATCTAGGATGAGTTTAGTACTTTAAGAAACAAGAGTTTAAGTCAAGTATTAAAGCCATGAAGATTGGACCAAGAAACAAATGAAGAAAAGTTGTTCATTAAAACTCGACAGATACCTCGACAAAAATAGCATCTACCAAGATTGCTCAACAGAAGTTGAATTTGTTGAGATCTACGAAATTAGAATTTCCAAATTTGATTTTTGGCCCTAGCTGACATGTATGTCTAGGGTTTCTTTTCTCATAATTCTAGATATATATAAGGCTTATTTTAAAGGAAAAAGTAACCTAGTGTCTTATTCTCTTTGCAAGAAGTTACTGCGTCTTTTGCGCCTTAGGTTTTTGTAACCAAGTACTTCTTGATCTTCATTGTTGATGAAGTGAAGAACTTTGCAGCCAACAATATTTTCAAGTTGTTGGAGTTAGTCACGTACTGGGATCCATGCAAAAGGATGACGTTCATATATTGAAGAGTTCAAAGGTTCTCAAGTGGTAGAAGATTTCTGCTGTAAGTTCATCTATGAGAATTGTAAAGTCTAAGGACAAAGGTTTTGTACTAGATCTGAAATTTATCTTTACTATATTGAATTGCTTTTAGGGAAGGTTCCCCCGCCCCTCCCCCCTAGTTTTTTATTTTTTTTACTATGAAACTAGTTCTTTTCATTGGTTTTCCTAAGTTATCATATCTTGTCTTATTTACTATTCCATTGTGCATGATTTTGACATGATATTGATGTTTGTTTGTTTTAACAAGGTTTATTTATAATAAATCTAATTAATAACTTGAGTTTAAAATTTGTTAATTCTATTAACCGGGATCTAAATTTCCCAACACCTATACTATAATATTAACAAACAACATTTTACATAACATACCATTTTTTTTAGAATCAAATATATTATTAAGGCAAGACATTAATTGATTTTATGTATATGTAGGAATTAAATTTTAAATTTTTTATTTGACGATAAAATACTTTACTAATTGAACTAATTAAAACTCACAACATAATATAACAAATATTACAATGCCCTACCCTCTAAGTCATCACCCACGTCTCCCATGGTTTTGTTATTTAGCCTTTTTTTTTTTTTAATGTATTTTAATTTTAAATTTTAATATGCTCCAACTTTTTTTTTTTTGGTTTTGTTTTGTTTTATTTTAAGTTTATCCATAAATTGTGCTAAACCTTTTCGTTTTGCATTTCTCTTAAAAAAAAAAAAAAAAAATCCTTTTCGTTTTGCATGCTCCTAGGAGTAGAGTGGCTTAAGAATGGAGCCCACAAGGGCCACAACTTCGTGCATGATGCACATGCTGGTAGGTCCACACAGAGAGAGAGAGAGAGAGAGAGAGAGAGAGAGGCAACCCCTTCACTAAAGAAAAATACATAAAATATTTGGAAATGGTCGACTTTTTATCATCTCAAAACTTTTTATCAAATATACTAATCCTAGTCATAAAACAAGAGATTTCTTTTTTGGGTAAACAAAGTATAATCATAAATTAAACAGCTAATATAGAGCTGGGACAAAACATCTCATAATATATGCCCAAGTTGTCATAATAAATTAAAATACAAATGTCCACAAAGGATTATCAAATAGAACATAATCCCAATGTAATTCAGTTCCTTTTCTAGTTAGAGCATCTGCACATTGATTAACCTCAAAGAAGTAGTGCTTCATCTTCACCTTCGGCATCTAACTAAAGAGGTTCTTGCAATCCGTGATAAGAATTGCATGATGTAAATTGTTGCTATAAGAGTTAGTTACCCATTCAAAGACTACCTTTGCATTAATCTCAATTTATATTGCCAATAAATTTAGATATATACACATCAACACTAATAGCTACACCTATAAATCGGGCAAAACCCATAATCCATTGACCTCTACGGTCCTCAATTACTGTTCCACCACTGCTGGCCTAGGATTGCCTAATTGCCAAAGGAATAACCATTTGTATTAATTTTGTGCCAACCATCCACAGGTTTATTCCATCTCAATCTAACATAGTGCTTGCTCTTGATCATGCAAGATTGAGAAGCACAATAGAAATATTCACTAGCAAGGTGGTTCACTTCTCTTAAACGATCCTAATTAATAGAAGAATTTTTTTAAAATCACTTTATTTCAATGAAACTGAAGATGCCCAACAAATTCTATCCTCACCAAGAGGCACTACAAAAAATTGGACCTATAGGTCCTAAAAACACTACTATAGGCCCATTTGGGCTGTAGCGGCATTTGCTATAATGGCGTTTACAAATGCCACTATTGTACAGTGACTATAGACCTATAGTGGCATTTATGAAACACTACTATAGGTCCCATTTTTGTTATATTTAAAAAAAGCTATAGCAGCGTTTTTATAAACGCCACTATAGGTAGTAGCGTTCATAGAATGTTACTATGGGCCAAATTTATTTATTTATTTATTTAATTAGGTTATAGCAGTGTTTTAAAATGCGACTATAGGTCCATACCCTATAGTGGCGTTTTTAAAACGCCACTATAGCACTAGACCACCAACAAAAAAATTTTGATCAACAAAAAAATTTTGATTACCAAAAATTAATTTTTGGTAATCAAAAGTTTTTTTTTTTAAATTAATTAAAATTAAAATTTTAATTAAATTAAAAGATACAAAATAAAACAAAATACAAACACTATAGCTAGTCTAGCAAATTCAAAATGAAACACAAACCCACCCAAAAAAATTCAAAATCAAGCACAACATGCTCACATGCAAAAATTAAAAAAAAAGAAAAAAAAAAAAAAACAACTCCACCCCAACACATTCAACCACCAAAGACCAACCTACAAAAAGAAATCATCAAATAGATTTTGAATTTTTCACTACTTTATTGGTTCTATTAACAAAGATATTATCACACTTGAGATCTCTATACCTATCAATAATAAAAAAAGGCCAAAGAATTCACAAAAATTAATCAAAATCTCGATTCCCACAAAGCAAAGTTGACAGCAAATAAAGAATAGACCAAAATAATCGTTAAATATATATATATATTTTTTAAATTCTTACCCGCAACTATACGACCAATGGCATCTAACTTCATCTACAAATTTGAACAAAATCAGATAGCTACAACACCATCTGCAAATCCAAAACCCATAAACATTAACACCACCACAAATAAAACTGGGGAAATAAAATCAAAATGGAGAGGAAGAGAAAAGAATCAATTCAGGTGTGAAGTGAAAGAAGAGTGAAAGAAAAAGAAAAGAAGAAATGGCGTTTGTAAGACCAGGTCCTATAGTGGTGTTTGTAAAACATTGCTATAGGTCCTTCATATATATATATATATATATTTAACTCAATATTCTGGCATATGCCATAGTTTTTGTGATAAGCAGTGGCCATATATTGTTGACATGTGGAATTTTACCAGCCATTAATCTCTGAAATTTAGATCATTTTCGATATATGTTAAATGATTAAATTTATTATTTTCTAATAGTTTAAACTTTTGAAAAATCAGTAATTTAATAGTGATAATGAGCATGTATGCTCCTCCCCAATGTTGTTCAATTAGTGTTTAGTTTAGCTCTCTCTCTCTCTCTCTCTCTCTCTCTATGGATCACCACCCTTTTTAAAGTGAGTGAAACAAAAACGACCATTTTTGGTGTGACTTTAGCTTGCAAAGTGAGTTATGTGTATATTCACAAAAAAGTTTTATATTAAAGTATACTTTTGGCCCTTAAAGTTTGATGTTGTTTTCATTCTACCTCTTTAAATTTCAAAATTTTTATTGGCACTTCATGTTTGATTTTGTTTTCATATTGGCCCTATTGCCTATTTCTATTAGTAATCTGCCCTAGCTCAAGGTGAAGCCCAAGTTACATCCCAGCAATTAAATTTACTTTTCCATAAGCCATGCTATGTTATCTTTGAAGGAGACTCCAATAAAGTGATTGAAGCCGTACTGTAACTTCATTCCTCTCCTCCTTGGTTTCTATCTCATTTCTTCTTAGATTTGAAATAGGCATTATTTTCCCTCTTCTATTGGGACTTCATTTTTGATTTTATGAATGTAAATTTTTTATCTTATAATGTGGCTCGTTGGGTTGCCTTTTGTAATTGGGATAGCTTCATCTCCATCTACTTTCTTCCGTTAGAAATGGATTGAAGCCCTCTTCCGTTTCTTCTTAATATATCATTATAATTCATAAAAAAATGGTCAGATTACATTAAATAAACTTATATGGATGATGTGTCTTAGTGGACAACACTTATTTGGCACTGAACTGTCAATTTACTAATAAAAATGGACTTGGGAGATGTGTTTTGATGAATTGCATTTATTTGGCACTTAATGGAATAGATTACTAACAAAATTGGATGGCATGACCAATATGAAAATGGAATCAAATGAGTGGCCAAAATGAAAATTTTGAAATGTAGCAGAGTTAAAATAAAAATAAGCATAAACTTTAATGGCTAAAAGCCTAAAAGTGTACTTTAGTCAAAATTGATGATGTGACAAGTTATAAACCATTAAATTAACAATAAATTGTTAGAATTTTCAAAAAATTATGTTAAAATTATCTTATAAGTTTTTAGAGGATGTCAATCCAAAATAAATATAAACATTTTCAATCTAAATTAAATTTGATCAAGCAGATGACATACAATCTCTTACAAAAATAAAGAAAATCATAATAGAATATTCATTATATTTGGCTTGAATATTTTTAGAATGCAAAATTTAGAATGCACACAATTTTGCAAGATAAAGGTAAGTTTGGAAGACTAAATAGATAGGAAGGGGGTGTTGGGGGAGAATGATAAGTTGATAACATCAAGCAAACCTGAAATTTGGTTTCTAATTAAATAGCCACTTAGCCAATTATTGAACCAAAACTTTAGTGCTCTAATGTTTTGGTTCGATAAATGGCTATCCATTGGGGCAATTAGAAACCTAATTTCTAGTCTGCTTTCGTTTGAAGAGGATCTTTTGATCAAGGATGTTGGAGTTGAGGGGGCATGGAATCTCAACCTATGCTCCTTTAATTTCCATTGGATCTCTTACTTCTAATCAAGCTTGTCTCTTTTCCCTCTTGGTGAGGATAGAATTTGTTGGGCATCTTCAGCTTCATAGAAATAAAGTGATTTTTAAAAATTCTTCTGTTAATTAGGATTGTTTAAGAGAAGTGAACCACCTTGCTGTTGAATATTTCTATTGTGATGCTCAATCTTGCATGATCAAGAGCAAGCACTATGTTAGATTGAGATGGAATAAACCTGTGGAAGGTTGGCACAAAATTAATACAGATGGTTATTCCTTAGGCAATTAGGCAATCCTAGGCCAGCTAGTGGTGGGAGAGTAATCTAGGACATTAAAGGTCAATGGATTATGGGTTTTACCCAATTTTTAGTTGTAGCTATTAGTGTTGATGGGGAGCTTTAAGCTATGAGGGATGGCCACTTGATGTGTATATATCTAAATTTATTGGCAATATAAATTGAGATTAATGCAAAGGTAGTCTTTGAATGGGTAACTAACTCTTATAGCAACAATTTACATCATGCAATTCTTATCACGGATTGCAAGAACCTCTTTAGTTAGATGCCGAAGGTGAAGATGAAGCACTACTTCCTTGAAGTTAATCAATGTGCGGATACTTTAACTAGAAATGGAATTGAATTACATTAGGATTATGTTCTATTTGATAGTCCTTTGTGGACATTTGTATTTTAATTTATTATGACAACTTGGGCATATATTATGAGATGTTTTGTCCCAGCTCTATATTAGCTGTTTAATTTATGATTATACTTTGTTTACCCAAAAAAGAAATCTCTTGTTTTATGACTAGGATTAGTATATTTGATAAGAAGTTTTGAGATGATAAGAAGTCGACCATTTCCAAATATTTTATGTATTTTTCTGTAGTGAAGGGGTCGCCTCATGTCATAACTAGTCGATCATCTCTCTCTCTCTCTCTAAATGACTTCTCTAGCCCAATAGATTTCTTGGTGCCAATAGTTAAATATTTATTATTAGGGGGGGGGGGGGTGATTAAAGGCATGGGACCATGGCCACCGGCTTCCCTTCTCCTAACCTAGGTTGGTATCTAGTAGGAATAATTTACACAAATTTATAGAATACCAAAATAAATAAGAACTAAGAAGAGAAAAAATTCAGGTACAATTCATTAGGTACAAATTTTCAATTAAATTCAAACACATGTTTGCATTAATCAATGAAATACAAAAAAATGTTATCTTTTTTGAAAACAACTAAATTCAGTACGTTTATGTATTATTTTAAATTTAATTAGAAATCTTAATGTATTACACTTAAAAAACTAACCTACGTTTTTGTCTAATGGCAAATACGTCGGTTGTATTTTGATATCATTAAAAAAAAAAATTATTAGTCACTTTTAAGGATGTAAAGTTTTTTTCCCCAATTTTTTACATGAGATGAGCCTTGGTGGTCAACCATCTTACGTCTTAACTTTGAAATTTTGTTTAATGTCTTTTTTGTCATCTAAGTCAAGCTAGATGTGATTATAACTTATGAGACTATCAATTATTAGTACTGTTACTAAGGTTATCTTATCTATTCGAACTTGACGTTGGAAGAGCTGCAAGTTGCATAGGATACAGCCTAGCCTATACTTTTTTTTTTTTTTTTGCTGACTAGGATACAGCCAATACTTAGAGTTGAATCTATCCGTTTAAATATAATGGGCACCTTGCTCGAAAGGGCAGCTTAGTCCAGTAGGTACAGACGTACAGTATATTAGATCTGTTATAATAATGACATGGAGTAAAAAATAAATACGTGCCATGATCACAACCAAAGCACTGGACTTAAGTCAAGTTCTGAAAAGCTTGCTCTATTTTGTGCTACATTTTATTGTTTATTATTATTATTATTATTATTTTAATGAAATATTTGGCTGTCAGAAGTTAGAACTTTGAGTAGGCTTTAAGTTCAAAGTCAATTTCTCACACAGGGCCTAGAACTAGGATTGTTTTTAGGACACCCCTAACACAAAAGCCTTTCAAAAGTAAGAGACAAATTAAAGTGGGCCTTTTTTCTGTCCCGCGCATGCCGCTGGCTAGCTAATGCTGCCTATGAAAAAACAAATTTCTGTATTCCTTGTGACCCGGTTTATAAAGAACATTCATTTATTTTTTACAAAAAAAAAAAAAAAAAAAAAAAAAAAAAAAAAAAGGAAAAAAGAAGAAGAAGATTCTTCTTTCTAATCTCTAAAATAAAACAGATGGATTCCCCAGTTGTTCCATTTTAGTAGTTTAAAACTATTTTTTAATTACCTGAAAATTTAAGAATGCTTAGAAAACAAAAAGTAGTTAGATAGAGAAATTTATAATTATATTAAACTTGGAGATCATGAAAAGTTATCTATATGATACTAATGTGCATTACCATTAAATCCTCCAATTTTTGTTTAGATAGAAGACATGTGGTGTTTACAAATAAAATAAATGCTATGTGTCACCCATTTGGCTAAAAATGAGAGGGAGTTGAATGATTCAAATTTTTTTTTTTTTGATGGCCAAAAATAGGTGAGTGGGGGCAACTATTGTGGTAGACCTCCATAGGCGTGATCATTAGGGTACTCGCCACTATAGAATGTTGGATTGAGTTATAACTATTATTGTTCGGGGTGACAATAAACCTCACCCAAGTCCCACTAGAAGGCTAGTACCCTTGGGCTAGCTGAAGGAGGGAATTCCCACATTTCGCCCATTAGGGTTCGAACATAGGATCTCAAGCAACGCTGCACTCTTGCACTCGCGCCAAAATCAATAGACCACCCTTTTCAGTGGTTGAATGATTCAATTAGAGAAGAGCATTTCCCTCTTTATATATGCATTTTTTTTATATTATTAAATGAGGATATAAAGAATTTGTATGTGACTATTCTTTTCATTTGAGGTTGTTCTTTTAAGTTTTTAAACTTATTCTTTATTTTATTGGAGATGTCTAATATTATATTGTGAGTGCACTTTGTGATAACTGATAAGTAGAAACTATCAAATTCATAATAGGAATTGTCCACTCTAGAGTCTAGATAGATTTAAAAGTTGCATTTGTAATAAAAAGTCTTGTAACTCAACTATTAGTTTCTAAAAAAAAAAAGTTGTGTTTATCTTCTGTCTTTCAAAATAAAGTACAGGTATATACTTTTTAGGAATAAAGTAGAGATATTCAATTTATGTAATTGAAGACGATGGATTGTGAGGAATAGAAAGAATTATTTTGTTTTTGTAGTTTATTCTTACAATTAGGTTAGATTTGAGAATTTTCAAAATTAAAATTAACGGAATACTAAATATAGAAAAAAAAAAAAATGCAAAAAGCAAATCAATGTTAATTCTTTTTAGAAGAAAAGTCAATGTTAATTGGTATAAGCTCCAATCTAAGATCTTACATTAATATATTTTTAAACATTACTTATATGATACAAACTTAGAGGGTCTACATTAATATATATTTGTGAGTGAATTTTCGAGTTATACGAAATGCATTTTGAATTATGAGGTTTCGATTCATGAGACTAAAAAATTTATATGTCATCTTCTTTTTCATTTTCTTGCTTTTTTTTTTTTTTTTTTTTTTTTTTTTGTGAATTTACGATAACTAGAGCAATCAATTTGTAATACAATAATGGTCCATCTTTAATATATATATATATATATATATAGATAGAGAGAGAGAGAGAGAGAGAGAGAGAGAGAGAGAGAGAGAGAGAGAGAGAGAGAGAGAGAGAGGTTGAGTTCAAGTTACATATGATGTAGTTCTAAGCAAAGTTACACCACCTAATAACTTGTTATTAAATTCATATTTTGATAACATGTATGCCAATTTCAAGCTAATCGGATGTAATTTACCATTCGATTCATAAACTTATCTTTTATGCATTATTTTACACTATAAAACCTTGAATTTAAACATTTAATTGATAACATGGCTATTGATTTTTATCATCTTTAAATTTTGTAAGCATGGAGAATATGCGAAAATAATAAAATCTAGCGGCGGTAAATTTATCAAAATTCACATCTGATTAAAAAATATTAGATAGTGTCACATTGTTTAAAGTTACACCAGGTGTAACTTGAACTCAACCATATATATATAAATATATATATATATATATATATATATATATATATATATATATATATATATATATATATATATATTTATATATTATAGATGAGAGTTGAAACCTATGACATCCATTAAGTGATGATTTTACTTTACCTAGGGCTGGCTTAACCAAGGCGAAAACTTTAAGTGTGCCTTTTTATTTTATTTTATACATTTAAATATTAACTAAATAATATTTATTTAATTATGACTATTTGCATTATTATCTTTTAAATCTTTTCAATGGATTATTTTTCATTTGTTATATTTTTCACCTAATTTTGTTGTGTCATGTTTAATATTAATAACAAATTTATCTTTAGATGCCTTTTAAATTTTGAGATTCAATTTTTTTTTTCTAGTTTTCTCTCTCCTTTTTTTTTTTTTTTTTTTTTTTTTTTAAGTTTTTCATATTTAGATGGATATTTTCTAGTAGACATTTATAATTAAAAAAATTATAAATAAATGAAACACAATTTATAATGAAAAATTATAATTTAACTAAAATAAAATTTAAAGTATAGAAAAATACACCTAATTTATCAAAAGTAAGATTGCACCTTTACTAAATGATGTAGTCACTTTGTAGTATAAACTTGCATAAATAAAAATTTATTTTGTAGTATAAACTTGCACAAATAAAAATTTATTTATCTATTGTTTTGGGTTACAGTAGGGCTCTTTTTAATATACAATGCATTTTATTAACTAATAAAAGGGGCCTTAGTTTTTTTTTTTTTTTTTTTTTTTTTAAATCTTGGTAAAAGGGTAAATGGGTCTTAAACAAAATATAATATAAATATATTATATTATATTAGTTAAAAGAATGACCTTCTTTTATTTGGGACCTTAGGCAATTGCCTTAGTTAGCTATATACTAGGAAAAATTATTAAATACTCCAAGAATACTATAAATGCGTACTCTCCCATCTCACATGAATTGTAAGTTTCACCATAAATTTAATTAGTAGGACTCATAGTTATGTGAGATGAGGAAGAATGCATTTATGGTATTCCAGGAGTACTCAATAATTACCCATATACTAGAGCCAACCCCGACTTTACCATTAAACCAAACATTAGTGGAGAATTTTGTCTAGCACCTTTAGTAAATTCGTCCAACAAAAATCCCAGGGAGCCTTTTATCCATACCATTTAGCTTTGCCCGTCCTACTACTTGGATAACAACATTGTGATGAGATTATAACTCATGGGAGAAAGTATTTGGTATCAAATGATATAATGTTTGCGGAATCAAAATCCAATAAGTATGAGACATGTTAGCAAAAAAAACTACCTAACTAACAAATGAAAAGACATGTGTTAGTGGGTAGTTATTTCTATACACATGTCTCTCATTTATTGGGTTTTGATATTGATGACGTGGTATCATTTGATACAAAATACTTTTTCCACTCATGGAAATGACAGGGCTCATGCACGAGATACTCGCCCACCAATTGCAAGTACGAATTCCAAAGATCTCGCCACCATTTACCACCACGATCCCACTATGGAAAGTGGAGAGTGGGAAGAGGGTCAACTTAGGCTACTATATAAACCCCAAGCCTCCTTTTTTTTTTTTTTTTAATAGAAGAAGCCCTAGACCTTCTTCGTGAGGTATGAGTGAAAAACCCTAAAACTACTATATTTTATGATTTCTTGTGTTTTTGTGAATTCCTAACTTAGGTATTAGAGAATGTATGAGTGAAAAGCCCTAGAACTAATCTATTTTTTGATTTCTTGGGTTTTTGTGAGTTCCTAACTTAAGTATCAGAGAAGCTTAGATCAACACTACACTAGTGTCTTCTGATTATGTGTTTACTTTTTGCAGATCTTCAAATGCTTTTGTTTGGATGATTGACTCACTAATTTTTAGTGTATCAGCAGTTTATTTCCTACAATATAATACCATAGCAGATTAGAATGATTAGATTTGAGAATTGTGAATCCAAAAAAATAAAAAAAGGTTTAAAAGCATATCAAAGTTAGGTACAAGCTCCAACCTAATACAACTTTTAATTTGCATATAGGTGAGCGTAGGTCTATTCATTTGCTTTCTTCTACCTTTCTTAAGGATAATTACCTCTTTTTATTTTTTATTTTTTATTTTTTTCCCTCGTCAAATCCATATCACATGCTTCTACCCTATTATCAAAATATAAGCTTATAAGACCCCATATATATATATATATATACACGCACTACTAATAACAGGATTCCCTTGTTTTGTCTTCAATTTTTGGCATACCAAAATATCCTCATAAAAATTCTAAAATAACATACCTTTTAGTTTAATTTTTTTTTCCTACAAAAAAGAAAAAAAAAATGTTAAAAGAGTAATACTATCTCACGTACAAAAGAAAAAAAAATTTATTCTCACTACCCATTTGAATTCAAATGTCTGATTCTTATCTGTATTTGTTATTTATTTGAATTTAAATGCTTCAATTATCTTCTCAAAAAAAAAAAAATCAATTACATCTATCCAAAAAAAAAAAAAAACTTCAATTACATAGATCGTTATTTCTTCCCCCCCAAAAAAAGTTGATTCTTATTTGTATTTGTTATTTTTTTTTTATGGAATGTATTTGTTACCTATTTGAATTCAAATACTTCAATTACACCTATCAAAAAAAAAAAAAAAAAAAAAAAAAAAAAAAAAAAAAAGAAAACTACAATTACATACACGGTTACTTCTTCCAAAAAAAAAAAAAAATGATTCCTATTTGTATTTGTTATCTATTATTACTATTATTATTATTATTATTATTTTTAATCTTCAATTACATACACGGTTACCTCTTCCAAAAAAAATCTGATTCCTATTTGTATTTGTTATCTTTTTTTTTTTTTTTTTTTTGGTTATGGAATGTATTTTTTATTTATTTGAATTCAAATACTTCAATTACATCTATCCAAAAGAAAAAAAAAATCAATTACATAAACGGTTACTTCTTCTAAAAAAAAAACTACTTATTCTTATTCCACTCCATCCAATTATCACATCAATTAGATAGGCTTAACTATTTAAAAAAAAACACAAAAAAAATTAAAAATTATCATTTTGAATACAATGAAAAAAAGTTTCTAAAAAAATATAACGAAAAAAAAAATCCTACCAAAATACCGTAACTATCTCTAAAAACAAATAATAGATACTATTTTTTAAAATTTTATTAAAAGATAGGATAGTTACAATTTTTCTTTACAATTTGAAACTTTAACCCCTTATCCATATCCCTTAAAATTAGGCACTTTCTCATTTGAAATTATTGTTTGGGGTTTGTTACTACATTTATAAATACTTCTCTTCCTATGATTTAATCTCTCAAAAAAAAAAAAAAAAAGACCTCTCTTTTTCTCCATAAGGAGTAGTCCCTTCTAGGTCATTCTCTTAATTTTTTTTTTTTTCCTGATTATTGCTCATATGATTTTGATTTACTTGTTAAGAAAATGGTAGGAAAAGTTTTTGGAATAATAAAAATTGATTTTCAGGATTATTGGAGCAGTTGTCGTTGTTGTACATTTGGTTATGGGGGGCAAAACTAACTAAAGAACTAAGGATCAAATGGGATCAAAGTTAGACGATGAAAAATGGTCAAGGGATGACACCATTTTCTTACCCTTTTTTTATCCTTTTAATTCTCATTAGAAGTTATTATTTGTTGTATTCATCCATTTTATGAGTAAAGACACATGTGTCAAATAGTTTTTTTTTCTTTGGCATTATTTTTGTAATTTTTTAATTATTTACTTTATTTTATAGGAATTGGGTTGTCCATGAAGGACATGAAAATAAGAAATTCAAGTAAGGGGAGATTTCCGTGAAAAACAAGGTCATTAGTCAATTTTTATTGTTTGAGTCTCTATGGTTATTTGGTTCAATTTTTATTTACTTACAAATTTTTTGACCACAAATGTCCAAACTAAATTGCTAATTTTTCACCATTGGAAATTCTTTGATTGGCGAGCCTCTAAAATTTATGACATTAGAATAGAAAATTATGACACTAAACCCAAAAATATAAAAAGAGTCTCATCGCATGGCAAAGCATATGTGATGAGACTAGTACTATTAATAATAGGATTCCCTACTTTTAAACACAATTATTTATATACTAATTTTAAACATTATAACACCAAAAAAAAAAAAGAAGCATAATTGCACACGCAAAGTGCATGTGATGAGTCTAGTGTGTGTGTGTATATATATATATATATATATATATAGATTTAAGAATAAATAAAATTAGATACATAATAAACGTTCTTACCTAAGTTTAATGTTTATTGATGATTATTTTTAATTTTTTATTAACTCTTAAAAAAGGGAACAATATACAAAACCCTATGTGGTTTTCCCTAAGAACAGTAAACCTTTTTAAGGTTTTGAGTATAACTACTTAACACCCCCACCCCTGAAATGGTGGCATTATATATATGTAAGCCATTCTTCATGTAGAACTTTACTCCCTAGGTTTCTTTAGCGCAACACAAAATCTTATGCATGTGGTATTATTTTATGTGAAAATGTAACTCTAAATATAGACACGTGTTATCATATGAGCAACTCTTCGTCTATTTAATAGAAATTTAGTGGTTCACACATAAAACAATATCATATAGGGTTAAGGGTTACATCAAAATTTCAGGGGTTTTGTGTTTTAAGGATAATCCAAAAGGGATTTTTGTACTTTTCCCTTAATAAAAAGCTTAATTATAAAGATCTAATTTTAAACAAAATGCAAATGGTTCATTCTTGAAAATTATATTTTAGTTAAGAAGAAGAGAATAGTAGTTTGTTGACCTATTTATATGCTTAAATTTTACTTTATAATGAAAAAATTGTTTATAAGGCTTTTAATATTTACATTTTTCAAATAAATTATGAAATTTGAGTTACTATGAAAATATATTGAAAAGGAATAGTTAATCTTTTAAAACATGATAGAAAAGTTTCATTTAAGTTTCTACATAAATCAACAATAAGTTTTTATAAGAAAATTTATATTATTTTGAAACAATTTGGAGGTAGTTTTAAATGAGAGTTAGTAGAATAGACTGAAATTAATTTTAATGGAATAAAAATTTTATAAATTGGAAGGACATTTAAACAAAAAATTAACATAGATAGTTTATTGAATTTTCAACTTAATATATTATATAAAAATATATAGATATATTACTATATCACATATATATTTGCATGACATGTTAAAAAAAGAAAAATAAAAGAAAGAAAGAAGGAAACACTATTATTCTTTGGATATAAGGAAACGATTTCTCATTCTTTGATCATACTATTCCATTCATTATGTATGAGATATCCAAAAAATCTCATGAATCAATAGTGTGGCAAATTGAACCTATAACCTCTAAATTTACCTCAAATCCTAGACCAATAAGTCCAATACAGCACTATCTAGATACCCCCATGAGAGTAGTTGGATTAAAAATACGAGGGAAGTATTAACTGAGCTGGATCTTACAAGGCTCTCTGCCCTTCATTGTGAACATGGGCGATTATTAGGTGGTCAAGGACAAATGTGCAATGACTTTAGAGACCTTTGGTTTCAACATGTCATCATTTTTTTAAAAATTTTTAATAGTAATTGAATATACTTATTAAATAGGATGAAGTCATGCATATGTGTGTATGATAGTGATTCCTCTCTTTTCCGCCATAGACATTTGCTTCATTACAGCTGTATTCACGACCTCTCTCTCTCTTCCATTTTCTTCCATACCCCTATTTATTCTTAAAATATATACTTATAACTGTGCCACAATGTTACTATTATTAGAAAAATAAATATAACGTAGTCATTCGTCACCTCAAGTTTCATCGCTTTAAAAACTATAAAACAAAAAAAAAAAAAAAAAAAAAAAAATTCCCTTTAATTTCGCCGTCTGTTTCGTGACAAATAATGCAAGAGCTTAGTGTAAAAGAAAGACAAACAGCATTTTTCTCCTCTTCTTCAGCTATTCTCCTCGTGATCGGTGCACAGTCTAATGTAACATTCCTTATTATTATTATAAAGTAAGTTAAGGGTCATATTCTTTGATTTAAATTACTACTAATAAGACTATTTTGTTTTTATAGTTATATATATAGTTTGTTTGTAGTTATAGTAGATGGAACACAAAGCTCATTATGGAATCTGTATTAATTAATTTGTTTGTTCAACTAATTAGTCCCTCCACCAATTATTACCATTATTGCAATTCCCACATTCCTTTGTTTTTTCTTTAACTACTTTTGAGTTTAGTCTTTAGAGAGAGCCAAACCCAACACTTTGTTTTGATACAGACACAAGTGAAGTGATCTCAAATGTTGTTGTGAACAAGAACTGGACATATATAACTATAAAGGTAAGATTATTTATGGGTCTTTTTGTGTTTTTCTTTTCTGTACTCCCTTAAGTTGTTTTGTGTTTATTATTGGTTTTGTTTGTGCTTAAGCTTAAGTAGTGAGCTACTTTTGGTTGGGATTTTTTTTTGGTGGGTTACCCATTTCTTAGTAAACTTAAAGTTTCTTTTTCTTTTCTATGTGGGCTAAAGCTAACTACTTGGTTTGAATCAAAATTAATTGCTGCTTATAGTACTTGCTTTTATATCCATTATCTTTTGGGTGCATCAGTTTTGTTGAAGTGTTTTGGTTGTTTACCCACTTACCACACCAAAGTTTGAGATTATTGGTATGGGACTTGGACGGATTATACTAGAAGCTCCACTTAGTTGAGTTTCTCATGATATAAGACTCAAAACAGCAAAATAAAACTCTGACGTTGAAGAATTCATCTTCTTTTCTTCCCTTTAGTTTTTTTTTTTTTCTCTGCTTTAAAAATTGAACATAAGGTCCAGTTATGGTGTGAAAAATAAAGTAATGTTAATGAATCAATTACAAGAATTATCCTGCTTTTATGATGTTGGTGCAAAATTAAGCAGAGGGATTTCGTCATTGAAGATTACTAATTTCTAAGAGATGATTCCACATCCATAAGGAAAATTATAAGAAGCCTGCAACAGAAAGACATATATTAAAACCACTTAAGGGATGGAAGTATTTGACAAAGAGGGTCTTGTATGCTTAGTCCAACCCTTACAAAAAAGTTCAAAAGAGATACCTTACCTTTCCCCGAGATAGAAGCTGATTTGATTCTCAGCCTGCTTTGATACCAATATATTTAGGTTTCTAATACTGCTTCCCTTCTATGAGAAACTAGTTGATGTGCCCAATTTGGATAAAATATCTAGGTTGCATATAATTCGTTGGAGTATTAGAAGGAAAATAAATAAAAATAAATAATAGTCTTTGAGATGTCTTTTTTTTTTTCTCAATGAATTATTAAGCATATTCTTTTATTTAAATTTTGCCAAGAAGCAAAAAGACTTTTAGACAAGAAAGCAAGATCTGTTCATGTTTATTATATTTCATACTTATGTATGCAGAAGCCAAAACAGAAGTTACCTTTGGTACAAACAACTTGAAATTAATTATTTAAACATTGTGTCAATGATGCACAGTTTTTCTGCTTCTGTTTAGTGCAAAGAATTATTGCCAGTCTGCTTACTGCTTATGACAAACTCCTGGAAATGATTTTCCTTTTTGATATTACACATCAATGATGGATGATGGAATATGGACCTTTGTGGCCTCACAAAGTTAAACACTGTATTTTATACTGGTTGGTAGGTTTGGGATCTTCCTTTCATGATATTAAAGCTGCTCCTTTCTTTGTCTATTAGGCAATGTTCCTCATTGGTTCACCTAAGATTAAACAATGCATTCTATCACCAACGAGTCTCAGCTCTTCCTTCTTTGATTGATCCCATGCACTTGATTTGAATTTGGATAATAAGAAAGTATTAAGGAAATATAAAGTAATCCCTAATTCAAACGTGCAACATTTTATCTTTCTTAATGGAAAAATTAGATAAAGGCATTGAGCAAAGCTTCTATATTGGCTCTTACCATCTAAACGCACCGAGGTACTAGTAGTGATGGTGGTCTATTTTTTGGTGATATGTTGGTCTAGTGCAGAATTTCATAATGTAGGAATTGGTGAACCTCAATGCTGGTTCCAAACAATAAACATATACTAAAATCTTTTACAAAAGATTGTCACCACATAATAATCAGTTACTTCAAAGTTCTAATGACTGTTCAATAACCTTATAGTAAGCCACTTCTATTTTTTATATCTTTCTGCAAAAGTTGTGATCCACACTCCCTTCTACTTATCTTTTGTTTCTTCCAACTTCTAATGAATTATTCTAGCCATTTCTGTATAAAACCAAGCTTTGGTAAGTTGCTTCTCTGCGTCCCAACTACTTGTATAACTATTTAGAAATCCTAGTTGAATAATCTTTTAGAAAAGATAAAATGAACTAAAAATCTTGTGCTGTCTTTTGCTCATGGATCTTAACTCTGCTTGGACACTGAAATTTTAGTAGCACATAGTTTTCAGGTTGTTAGATGTCCATATGGTTTGCAATCTCCCTTACCTGATGTTAACCTGTATTTTTACTATTGTAGGGATCATACAAAATTTTTCCTAGGTAATAAAAACAGTGATCCTTTAACTGACAAATGCCACTTAAAAAGAACACACTAACAGACTTTTTAAAGTGCAAAGCAATTTTGTGTGTCTTAGTAATTTAGTGGAGAAATTGGGTTGAGAGGCTCAAACAAAGGCCCATACGATAAATTCCTATTTTCTTGCACTGATGATGATACTTGCGATTTGTTGATTGGTTGTAGAAATTAGTTGTAATTAGCATGAGTTGGCAGGCTGCTTGATGGATGAAAAATTGAAAATGGTCAAGAAATTCCATTTTGAAAAAGTCATATCAATGTGTGGGCCTTTGGGTACATAAAAATGTGATTAATTTCAATACAAATGGTGTAACCTGTTTCTTCTTTTTGGTCAAAGTGCAACCTCTTATTTTCAACGATCTATCACATGTTGATAGTTTGGGAATATGACATTTTATACCACACCAACTTATCACCCATATTACTTTTATGAACTTCAATTCTGATGGCTCCTATTCAACACTCTTCTTTTAGACCTTTTTTTAAGTGGTTGTTTCTTGCTGCAGATTGCTAATCTTTGGTTGAAATAGAACCTTAAGAATAGGAAAATCGAATTCATGAATACCTGATACTTTTGATGTCAACATAAATGGAAGTATCGGTTTTGTTTATATCCTAATTTCCATGTGTCTCCTGATGCCACAGGGTTCTTGACCTATTCAAGAATAAATCTACAATGGCAAAAGATTTGTGACCATAATGGATCCTCAGGCTTTTATTAGGTTGTCTATTGGCTCATTGGGACTGAGGATTCCTGGGGCAGCTTTGAACTCAGTGAATTCTGGAATTCATGTAGTCTCTTCACCATGTTCATGTGAAATTCGTCTTCGAGGTTTCCCTATGCAGACAACACCAGTACCCTTAGTAACCTCTCCTGAAGCAACACCTGATTCTCACAGCATTGCCTCAAGCTTTTATCTTGATGAATCTGATCTGAAGGCATTGTTGGCACCTGGCTGTTTCTATAGCACTCATGCATGTTTGGAGATTGCTGTATTTTCAGGGAGGAAGGGGTCCCATTGTGGTGTAGGCACCAAGAGGCAGCAGATTGGAACATTTAAACTGGAGGTTAGTCCCGAATGGGGTGATGGGAGGCCAGTGATTCTTTACAATGGTTGGATAGGTATTGGCAAAAGCAAGCAGGAGAGTGGAAGACCAGGAGCAGAGCTTCATCTGAGAGTGAAACTGGACCCTGATCCAAGATATGTTTTCCAGTTCGAAGATGTGACCAAATTGAGTCCTCAAATAGTTCAGCTTCAAGGCTCCATTAAGCAGCCAATCTTCAGTTGCAAGTTTAGTCGTGAAAGGTGATATTATTTACATGATCTCTTCTACTTTCATCAATTGTGTAAACCTTCAAAAAGCTGCAACCTGCTCTCATTCTTTTCTAACAAATTTGGTACTTCTTATCTGAATTTTGTAATCCAGAAAAAGAAAAAGAAAAAGAAATGAAGTGAATAAAATCCTGTCCCACTCGGAGTGTTACACTTTATGCTCCACTTACAGCGTGCCACATGTCATTTAAAAAAGAAGTGAAACACTAAGAGTGGGACAAAGGATTTTTATTCCAAAGTACTCCCTTCAAGCCACAACATATCACAGCTTTTCCTTTTTTTGGGTTTTCCTAATATAGATGAAACTTTCCAAAAGTGAAAGTTTTATTTCCTATTATATCTTCACCCTCTTTTTTTTAGAAATCAAACAAGATTGTTATTAAAAGTTGTGCCATTTCTTATGAAAAGTAAAAGACATTCTAAGAAGATTGTTATATTTACATTTTTCATAATAATTGTGTCATTTCAAAATGCTTTCTTTTTATAGGGAAGGAGAGAGTATTTAATATTGATATCTTGAGAAAATTTTAATATTCTGATTAAGTTTTCAAAAGGCTTTGCTAGCTTTAGATTCTTGTAGGACGGGTAAGCTTCATGATTGGTGTAGTTTTGGCTACATCTGTTTAGGTAGATGGAATTTGGGGTGACATGCATTTTTTGAGTGAAAGTAGCATTAAAATTTTCTGCATTATAATATAATTGGAAAGAGAAGCCAGTGATCTTTCTTGATGATCCATCTAACCACCAACAAAATTTACAAAAGGTAAACGTAGGTTCACATTACCTTTTAAAATGATCTTTCCAAAAAGGTACTTTTGCTTCTGCCTCAGGGGTCTTGCTCTCTATGACAAATATTGTACATGAAAGGGGCTTTTGTACTATTGTCTTATTTCTGTCTCTCTTAGTCATGTAATTGAGTAGGATGAACTTCTATTTCACATTATTTTTTGATAGTTATAATGAATTGATAGGGTGCCCCAGGTGGACCCATTGAGCACTTATTGGTCAGGTTCTGCTGACAGTTCTGGCCTAAAGATAGAGAGAAGAGAAAGGAAGGGGTGGAAGGTGAAGATACATGATCTCTCTGGCTCAGCTGTTGCAGCAGCCTTCATAACAACTCCATTTGTGCCATCAACAGGTTGTGATTGGGTAGCCAGGTCCAACCCAGGCGCTTGGTTGATTGTTCGCCCTGATGTTTGCAGGCCTGAGAGTTGGCAGCCATGGGGAAAGCTTGAGGCATGGCGTGAACGTGGCATCAGAGATTCTGTCTGCTGCAGATTTCGCCTTCTTTCTGAAGGCCACGAGGGAGGGGAGCTTCTCATGTCTGAGATTTATATCAATTCTGAAAAGGGTGGGGAGTTTTTCATAGACACTGACAGACAAATGCGAGAAGCAGCCGCAAGTCCAATACCAAGCCCACAAAGCAGTGGAGACTTTGCAGCATTGAGTCTAGTCGTTGGAGGTTTTGTCATGAGCTGTAGAGTGCAAGGGGAAGGGAAGAGTAGCAAGCCATTGGTACAACTGGCCATGCGACATGTAACATGCGTGGAGGATGCTGCCATTTTTATGGCACTTGCAGCAGCTGTCAATCTCAGCATTGAGGCATGCAGGCCCTTCCGGAGGGGGATCAAGAGAAGTTCCCGCCATTCTTTGTGAAGTATGTAGAAAATGTGGTGACTAATTTCTACGAACACAAAGACTGTATGATTGCTGTTATATTTGGTATTCTGTACAGGATTCCCTAATTAGATCTTTACTTCCAAAACTTGTTCCACTCAAGCATAGCACTTACAGCCTGCCAGAGAGAAATCTGCCCAGGCATTACTTGGGGCTTTTGTACAATTGGAGAGGGTAGTTTCTTTCCACTATAAGTCTAAAGACAAAAATTTTCATAATCTTTTTCACAACTATTAATGAGGCACGATGTGATTGATGCTACTAAAATTAGTGTTAGCACGGGGACCATGTGAAAGTGATTGTCATTCTAATCACCACTTAGCACGCCATCAGTTGTGAAAAAGATTGTGAAGTTTTTTTTAGTCCCTAATCTTCTTTCCAAAGCATGTTTCTGTCGAATTGGTGATTACTGTTCATATTTCTGTAGACGATCTTTCCAGATCTTTTAAAAGTATAGAGGCTGAATTAATATATTGACAAGGTGTTCTATTAATTGGGAAACAGGTTACTACTTGACTTGCTGGGAGTAGGGTAATCCATATTCATAACCTGTCGTGTATCCTGTTTGGCCACTGTTCTTTCCAAAAACATTGAAAATGTTTGTGTCCACCGAAAAGCATGTTGGACTGAAATCCTGTTCACTGAAATGTGGTTTGTCCTGATTTCCTATGGAGTATGACTTTGGTGTGTTGACCTAAGGCCTTCCCATCCAAACCAAAGGGAGGGCTTAAGGCACCCAGTTCATTTTGAACGCAACTGGGGCTACATTCGAAGCATATCCGTGCCAATGCTGGACTAGATAGCCATTGTGAATCTGTGATACTGTCACTCAAATTGTGTCATTCACAGTGGAAGATTTATACTGTCTATTTTTTAGCTCAAAGGTGAATTCTAAAACAAAGATAAAGCAAATTGTACATGTTATGTACTCGGGAAATCATTAAAACAGAGGGAACAAACAATATTTGGAACATCCTGAAAGACTGATGGCATTAGATAATTCCAAGTTTTGTTCAATTACTAAGTTGGGAAAGAGGAGTTTCATCTATACACAATTTTTATCTTTTTGAAGATCAAACTTCAAAAGTAAGAGACCTCTCTCTCTGCCCACCAGTTATCCAACAAACAGATTAAGGACGCCATGATCACCAGATGTAAGTGTGTGTTTGTGTGTGGGCGAGTGCGCGCAAGAGAGAGAAAGAGAGTGAGAGACCTGATGCTTTGTCCACATGTTAAGTTATGAGAACTTCCTCAGCTTTAGGAGCCACGAGGGAGAAACTTCTTTTACAACTCAATATTTTTCTTTTCTTACTTTCATTATTGATCCATTTGACAACCTTATATCAGCTAAACCTATAAATTAGTCAGAAGTTATATTTATGTCTCATTAGGCTCCCTAGTATTGTTTATTTGAGAAATTATAAGGTTCTCATGGTGGACAAGTGATGTAGTCCACCATTCTAGTAAAAGACTCTCACTTGTTTAAAATTATGGAATTTTAAAGAAAAACTAAATACCGACTTAGTAATTTTCAATAAGTGGGAGTCTTTTATTAGAATGATGGACAAATAACATGGTCCACCATAAAGACTATATAATTTCTTCATTTATAGGCTAGCACAGGATGTTTACATCAAACTTCATTATTGTTCTGTTTCCTTTTTTGTTTTCTTATCCCTCACTCAGGCCCCATAAAAGGAACTAAAAGGATAAACTGAGATTTACTCTATAAATAAGATAAGATAGATAAGCCAAATAGAAACAATGACTAGAAAGAGAAAATTTTATTCATAATTTTTTTTTAATCTTTTGAGATGCCAATAACAGACAAAGAGACTTAAACATGGTTTTAAAAATCGGATCGGTCAAATAATTGAAAAAGAGAGTGGTTCCCAATTTTATGGTTCGACTGTGGTCGACTGATGGTTGAACCGATGATGTCATTAATATAATTAATAATTTTTAAATTATTAAAATAAATACATAATAAGTTTAAAACTAATTATTTTTAGTTTAAAAATATATACATAATTTTATGTAATTTTTCATATATTATTAATAGTATTAAAACAATAACAAATTATAACTAAATATTAACATTATAAAGTAATTATTCTTAAACCATTGAGATAATAATAAATAATAATCCTCCAATAAAACCAAAAATAGGTTATTAATTTCATTATATCCAAAACTACATGTTTTAAATAAAGAAATTTTAATGTTCATATGGTAATATCATAAGAATTAAGAGTGAATAAATGGATTTAATAAATCTTTTCCAAAAATTAATAGGATTTATGCTCTCGCAAAAAAAAAAAAGTCTCAATGTAATTTATTAAATGCTCTATCTCTAATTCTTGTTTCTCTCCTATATTAATGAGTAGTATTTTGGAATTTGAATATTTTAGTTAACTAGTTGCTAACTTGTGCAATGCACGGGAAAACTATTGATAACTTCTCTAATATGAAAAAAAAAAAAAAAAAAAAAATCAACATCATGGTATAAATTAAATACCAAACTAATAAAACCTATCACTTACAAAGTAATAAAATCTATCACATACAATGAGATATTGTGATAAACAAGAGCCTGAGACCATATTTAGAAAATATATAACTGATTCAATACAATTAATTACACAAATATAGTTAATTCCACACTTATTCAACCAAATATCTTTCATGTACAACATCCAAACTATCTCACATGTAGCCACAATCATAGCCCTATATTCTCGCCTTTGCTAAAGACCTAGACATTGTGCACTTTTTTTTTTTTTTTTTTTTTTATATAAATTTTTTTTTTATTTCCATGAAACTAGTGAGTCACCAATGAATATACTATAACTAGTCATTGACCTTCTTGTATCAGGGCATGCAGCCCAATCAGAATCGCAAACCCCTCCACATGTAATTCTGATTGTGATGAAAATAGAATTCCTTTCCCTGGTTCATTCTTCGGTATTGCAAAAGATTCTATACACAAAGAACTAAGAGAGGTTTCCTAGGCTTAGCCATGTATTGGCTCAACCTATGGACTGCATAGGTAATATTTGTCCTAGTGATGGTCAAATACAACAATCTTCCAATCATTCTTCTATACAAACTTGGATCCTTAAGCTCCTCTCCCTCATACTTACTCAATTTGATGTTTTGATCCATTGGTGTCCTTGTCTGGCTTACACCCTAGATATCTTGCATCATTTAATACCTCAAGAACGTACTTCCTCGACATAAAGCTATTCCTTGATCTGATCTAGCAACTTCAAGTCCAAGGAAATATCTCAAATCTCCCAAGTCCTTCAACTTGAACCTCCGATCCAAGAACAACTTGAACTTTGCAATCTCATCTTTGTTGTTACTAGCCACTAGAACATTATCTATATAAACCAATAGGATAAAAAAGGACTGATCTTTTTGTCTAGTAAATAGAGAGTAATCAGCTTTAGATTGGACAAATCCCAACTCTTGAATCAAAGTAGTGGAGAACTTGGCAAACCATTGCCTAAAAGCCTATTTTAAGTCCATAAAGGGACTTGTTTAACCTACAAACCTACTCCCCTTGGCTATGAAAACTTGGTGGAATAGCCATATAGACCTCCTCAGTTAAATCCCCATGAAGAAACGCATTGTTCACATCAAGTTGAGCAAGAAACCAACCCTTGACTACGTACCACGCTAAAAGACATTTAACAAACCATCTTGACTACTGGTGAGAATGTTTCAAGATAATCAATCCCTTCCTTTTGAGTGAAACCTTTAGCAACAAGCCATGCCTTATACCTTTCCACAGAGCCATCAACTTATATTTTACCTTGTAAACCCATTTGCATCCTATAGGCTTCTTGTTGGCAGGCAAAGTGGTCAAGGTCCAGGTGTTATTGGCTTCTAAAGTCGCTATTTTAGCAGCCATAGCCTCCCGCCATTTGGGGTCAGTAGATTCTCGATAATAATGTGTGGGTTCAACAATAGAAGAGATAGAACAACAAAAAGCATTATAAGAATAAGAAAGGGATTGATATGAAAGATGAGAAGACAAGGGGTGAGAAGTACCCGATTGAAGAACAATGGCAGTGGGAGATGAAGTAATGATAACGCCTTAAAATGTATACTTGTTATATATTTATACGAGCGTTATCTTCTTATTACTATACTTAATTTGTATAATTAAGCCATGATTTGCATTAGTCCCTATTATTTATCTTTACATAATTTCTTGAATAAAATGCTATTCATTGTGTGTAATTTTCTACTTTCAGGAAATTATGTGAGAAAGATGAGTTTACAGGAATTTGTGAGAGAATAGAGGCCAAACTAGAATTAAAGTGGAGCTAAAGGACCATGCTTAAATGTCTAAGGAGGTGCAGCTGGAGTGCTTGGATCGTCTACCATGATTGAAAGCTTCAAATAAGGAAAGAAATCAAAGAAGAAGAATCTGAAAAGGAAAAATCTGATTTGAGCACTGATCAGTATTTTGGGCATATCTCTCTCCTCAAAAATCCAATTGACACAAGGCCAGATGGGTTGGAACCGTGACTTAAATATCTACAACTTTTCAGTTTTGAGTTTTTAGAAATTATCAATTTTTGAAGGCCGAAATTAACTCACAAGTTACAGCTGTAAACCTGGACGGAAATTAAAATAGTAAATGTTTTATTTTCTTTGGACACTTAGACATTAGGGTTTTGAAGGGAGGCCGTGGAGAATGAATTTTGGAGAGCAAACCTTGTATTTTTCTTTCTCTAATGGCAGCCTAAACTCTTTGCTAGGGTTAGGGGTTATGTTTCTTGTATACGGTATGAATAGTCAATGTGATTCTTTCTAGGATTTTATCAACGACATATTTGATTGTTCACATAGATTTCTTTTGATGTATTAGTTCTTCCATGCTTTCAATAAGTTCAATAATGTTTTTCTTATTGTTTAGATGAATTTCTAATAGTTTCAAATAGAAATCAGGTTTTAAAGTGAATGGGTTTTTCTGAAAACTTTTCTAACCGCATTATTAATCGAGGTCATCATGCGTTCTTGAATTGTCTCAGTTCAACCGAATCACAAGTTTTTAATTGTATAAGAACAATCAATTATGAAATAGATATTTTCTTAGATCACAAAGAATTTCATATCATTATAGGGAAACACCCCGATGCCTTAGTATTTACATTATTGATTTAAATCAGTTTTTATTATTGAAGGGGCAGAATTTAGCATGATGGGCTTTCACCACATTGGGCTTGACGGGTCCAAGCCCATAGGCCAGCAACAGTTGAGCCCAGGGCCTGAAGTGATTCAAGGTTCTTCTTGTGCATGTAAAGTCTCCAAGGAAATCAGAAACCTCGCGCGAAGAGCATTCTAAAAGATACGCCACGTCAATGGAAAATCCACCCTACAAGGAAATGTCTTGTCCATCACGTTTGGGATTACTCGAGAGGAATTCCTATAAGGAAAAGACTTCTACATCAAGGAGGAGAGGTCAACCTACTACTATAAAAGCCCCAATACCCTCACAAATCAAGGTACGCATGATTTACCCTCTCTAGCACTCTAGAGTTTAGAACAATTCTAACTTGACCGTCGGAGGGTATTTGGCCAACACCACACCGGTGCCCTCGGCAAGATCACTTCTTTCTTCTTGCAGGTTGCTAGTTCAAGCGAGTGTGGATCGTGTACCTCATTGGTGATTTTACGGCATCATCGCTTGGTGCCGTCTGTGGGAATTGCGAAGAGTTTAAGCCAGACTATCGCCTCCCGGACATAAGAGTCGCATGGTACTCACTCGCTCAATGGCTACCACCAACAACGCTCAAGAAGACGAGCCGCCAAGATCTACTGCATTAGAAAGACAGGTCCAGACTCTTATGGCAGCAGTAGAACGACTCACAAAGCAGAACCATGATCTGGAGGAGTAGCTACGCCAAAGGGATGCAGGACCTAACCTTCGTGAGGAAAACCAGGAAGGTAACAGTGCCAAACGAAGGGACCAGGAAAGGCCAGAGGGTAGCAACGCCCCAAGCCGACCAAAGCGGCAAAACATAAGCCTTCCATCTCTCATGGATTTTGCCCCTTTGCCCATTATCGCAGAGATGCAGGCGATGAAGGAGCAGATAGAGGTCATGATGAATGCCCTCAAGGGACAAGTATCCTCCGATCTCTACGACCTAGTGAACAGAACTGAGTCACGATTCACCATGTTCGTCAACTCATTCCCCCTGCCACCGAAGTTCCGGATGCCCCAGATTGAAAGCTACGACGGGGTCAAGGACCCCCTCGATCATCTAGAGACTTTCAAGACCCCGATGCACCTTCAGGGGGTACCAGACGAGATCATGTGTAGGGCATTCCCGACCACATTGAAGGGCCCTGCGAGGGTTTGGTTCAAGAGATTGACACCAAACTCCATCAATACTTTCAAGGAGTTGAGCGCCCAGTTCACTTCACACTTTATAGGCGGACATCGGTACCAAAGGTCCATCACGTGCTTAATAAGCATCAAGCAGCGAGAAGACGAGACGCTGTGGGCCTACATAACTCGTTTCAACAAAGAAGCCCTTTCGATTGACGGAGCTGATGATAAGATACTCATAGCTGCATTTACTAGCGGGCTACGGAAGGGTAAGTTCTTGTTTTCTTTATACAAGAATGACCCGAAGACCATGACAGACGTTCTCTATAGAGCTACCAAATACATGAATGCAGAAGACGATTGCTAGCCCACGAGGAAAAGCCTAAGAAGAGGGAGAGGCCGGAGGACACGCGATAAGATAGGGGCGAAAGGTTGCTAGAACCGGGATCAAAGAGATGAAAAGCGCCTAGACCCCCACGGGAAGGTTCACCAATTTCACCCCATTAACCGCCCTGATCGATCAAGTATTGATGCAAATCAAAGATGAAGGAGCATTGGCGTTCCCTGGTAAATTAAAGGGAGATCCCAACAAAAGGCCAAGAGACAAGTATTGTCACTTTCACCGAGACCACGGGCACGACACGCCCAACTACTATGACCTGAAGCAGCAGATTAAGGCCCTTATCGTGCAAGGGAAGCTACAGAGGTTCGTCAAATAGGAAAGAACCGATACGCTGGAGGAACAGGCCCCACAACGGGAGAACGAGCGCCCTAGACCACCTATAGGGGACATAAAAATGATCGTAGGGGGCACAACCGCAGCAGGATCTTCTAAGAAAACCCGCAAAACTTACCTCAGGATGGTCCATAGAGTCCAACTCACAGGATCCGTACCAAATATGCCGCGAATAGATTACCCCGTCATAGGATTTTCGGAGGATGACGCTTGGAGACTTCACCATCCTCATGACGACGCACTTGTGGTCAGCTTGCAAATAGGGGATTATAACATGCATTGGGTCCTCGTTGACAACGGCAGCTCGGCAGACATCCTCTACTATCTAGCATTCCAAGAAATGAGGATCGACAGGGAACGGTTGACACCAACGAATGCCCCACTTGTGGGATTTAAGGGTACGAAGGTGTTCCCTTTGGGCACAATAACACTAGCTGTGACGGCGGGTGACTATCCTCGGTAGATCTCTAAGGAGGTAACGCTTCTCGTAGTCGATCGCTCGTCCGCCTACAATGCCATCCTCGGGCGACCCATTCTCAATTCCTGGAAGGTGGTAACTTCAATATACCACCTGTTGATCAAATTCCTGACGGAATATGGAGTGGGAGAACTGCGGGGAAATCAAATAGCAGCGCGGGAATGCTATATTGCCATGCTAGAAATGGAGGATTAGCAGCAAATGATGTGTATCTAAAGCAAAATGAGCACTAGCAGAACTAGTTGAAGAACTAGAAGAAGTAATACTTGACGACACGCGGCCTGAACGGACGACTAAAATTGGCACGCTAGCCAGTTGGCCAGTGCGCCGAACGATCACGACTTTCCCGAGAAATAACCAAGACGTCTTCGCCTGGAGTCATGAAGACATGCCAGGAATCGACCCCTCGCTCATGGTCCACAAGTTGAATGTGTCGCCCTCATTCCCTCCAATCCGACAAAAGAAACGAGTCTTCGCCCAGGAGTGGGACAAGGCCATAGCCGAGGAGGTTCGAAAGTTACTGGAGGCAGGTTTCATCCGGGAAGTATACTATCCCGATGGTTGGCAAACGTCGTTATGGTTAAAAAGGCCAACGAAAACCGGAGGACGTGCGTAGATTTCACTGACCTCAACAAGGCTTGCCCTAAAGACAGCTACCCGCTCCCATGGATAGATACCCCGGTGGATTCAACTGCAAGACACCAGCTCCTAAGCTTTATGGGTGCTTTCTCCGGCTACAACTAGATCAAGATGGACGAATCTGATCAAGAAAAGACCTCCTTCGTCATAAGCCAGGGATTATTCTCACACAAGGTGATGCCTTTTGGACTTAAAAATGCTGGGGCAACATACCAAAGGCTAATAAACAGGATGTTTGCACATCAGATCGGCAGGAACGCTCAGGTTTCTGTTGACGACATGTTGGTAAAAAGCCTGCACGGTTGATCACCTAGACAACCTCGTGGAAACCTTCGATACGCTCCGATCGTTCAACATGAAGCTGAATCCAAACAAGTGCGCATTCGGGGTAACGGTTGGAAAATTCTTGGGTTTCATGGTGTCCCAAAGAGGAATAGAGATCAATCCGGAGAAGGTGCGGGCCATAATGGAGTTGGAACCACCAAGGACGGTTAAAGAGGTCCAAAGTTTAAATGGAAAGATCGCAGCTCTAAATAGGTTCGTCTTAAGGGCGACGGACAGGTGTTTACCATTCTTCCACACTCTAAGGAAATCATTTGAGTGGATTTGATGAATGCCAAACGGCATTTAACGACTTGAAGGTGTATTGAAGGCGTATCTCTCGCCTCCACCACTTCTAAGTCCGTCCATGCCAGGTGAAGAACTCTACCTAT